>PVJH01028538.1:0-27236 GCA_004026705.1 Nesogale talazaci
ACGATAGAGAGCACTTTGGAAGATCTCTTTTTCTCTGTGTCTCTACCCCCAGTCCCCTGTAACATTCACAGAATACTTCCAAGGAATTCCACTTTTGCCTTCCTGTCATCCCTAAGTGACAATGTCCTGTGGAGATAAGTGTGTGCCAGGCCTGTCACTCAGTTTGTCCCTCGCCGTACAGTTGAAGGGACTGATGCAGAGAGACCATCTCAGACACAGCTGGTCCCTCACTGAGACCTCGTCTGTAAACCAATCATCAAAGTAGTCACAAAACCAGCCCAGGCTGCTGTCCTCTTGTGTTCTCACATATATACGCTTTTGTAAAGGAAAGGATTGAATGGAGAAGTAAAGTCTCTTTACTTCTTATTGAAATACAGCATACGTGTTGGAAAATGCTAGTTCCAAGAAGGAAGTCTGGTATGCCAGTGCGTCAAGGCAACCTTATCAGAGGGGGTATATTTCTCCCGATAGCTAATCTCTCCCAGTGTAGTTGTGTAGTTGTGTTTATAAGGGGTGCTAACCCTGGGCTGCCCCATAGAGGGGGGAGGCTCCTTCAGACGAGCCATGTGTCACGTTCCGTGGAGTTGCATCTCTGCCTCTGCGGCCCAGCCCCACTTTCCGCCTGTGCTTACTGGGAATGCTTGACAATGTTTTCGTACAGAGACTGCTGCTGCATCTGCTGATCCGACTCCTGGTTCTACTCCTACTTCGTCCAGGCACTCAAGCTTCTGTGTCGGGCTTCAGGTTTTTTCTGCGGGTTGTGTTTCTCTCCACACACCCCACCCCACCCCGTCTCTGATGCAGAGTCCCTGGTCATTTGCTCCCACCAAACAAAGCGCCACGAGCAGTGTCTGCAGTGGGCTATTCCTGCTTTACGGTGGAAACTGCAAGTTGGCCGCATTGATCTTTCGCTTGCTCTTGGATTCTGCCGGTCTTTGATAAACTACACAGCACAGCACTGCATTTCAATCCTTTTCACTTGAACTATAAAACAGTATGATTTCATCAAATGACTCCTAAATTAAAGCCTTCTTGCTTCTCCCTGTGAGGCTGCCAGTCCAGATGGCAGAAGATGAATAGTTGTGGTCACAACCAGTTCTGGAGCACATGCTGTATGTCAGGCATCATGTCAAGTTCAAGGGTAACTTCTTCAGTCTTTTCCTTGGTAGAGAAAGGGAGAATTGAGGCCAAGGACCTCTTAGGCATTGAGTGTTTAACAAGACTGGCACATACCCGTAAAATTTCAGCACTTGGATGTAAAAATGAATTTTATGAATCGTTTTCTAAAATGAATTTTTCTTTTCTCATCTTCAGGATAGAGCATCCACTGAATATATTTTAACCCTTTCTTCATGATTCAAGGTTATCAATTCAGACGTCATACTACATATTCCCTAAGTGTCTGCATCCGCTTTTTTTTTTTTTTGAGACTTCTCTTTCTTCCCACCCCTGTTGTATGGGGTCACATCCGTGCCCACTCCACCTCCATTCTGCCTGCCTCTCCTTCTGGTTGTCGAATCTAACCGGTGACCTGACATGGGTGTCTCTTGATGTAAAACCAGTGTTGGTATTTGAGGCCGCCTCACCTCTGAATGGTTAGGTCTTTCATGCCTGCTTCTCTGTGGGGTTCCCTTTGGTGTCAAAATCTCTGGCCTGGTCACACGAGCCCACAGGGCAAGTCTGCCCTGGAGCCCCCGGCCACTGGGGGCAGTGAGTTTGCTGTTTTGATTTGGTCTCACAAAGGCCCGTCATTACCCCCCACCGTGTTCCTAGCGTTAGGACAACGTTTCGTCTGTAGAACCTGGGACATGTGGGCCTGAGTGGCTTCCCCAGTCCTGCTGGGGGAACGTTGCCTTCCATTTTCCCATCCCCTACTTTTAATTATTTTGTTAACACTGGTTTGTTCGGTCCATTTAACTCCGCTTATTTACATTGGGGCTCTCCCCCATTTCCTCCAGGTGACTTTGGTGTCGCCCTTGCTGTCGCGCAGCTACTAATACACCTGCGCATGGTTAGTTTCCTCGTCAGGCTCCAGGAGGGTCCTTGGGATAACCTTCTGAAAACCACAGGGCCTTTGTGCCAAGGTTGTCAAGGGCCCAGGAATGCTTCTGCCCAGTGGCTGCAGGAAAGGCCAGCTGACTTGCTTATGCTGCTCTTGAGTAATAGCTGAGACGCTTCTCTAATTGGTTCATTATCATTGCAAATGATTGTAATTAGCATGTTGTAGCCTGCTCTAATCTTAGAGGTACTTTTCTCAAATCTTACTTTATTTTTTTGCTGCTATACTTACTTCCTGTAACGGATCGGTCTGTGGAGGGGACAGGTAGCTCTCTCAGGCCGTCCGCTTTTTCAAACTGGCGCTGCCCAGCTGTGGGGGTGGCTGCAGATGGAGTGTAGCCTCGTCCTGTCCGCTTCTTTTAGCGTGGACTGAAGGCACCTCAGACCTCAAGGCTGTACTTCACTGACACACCGAACAAAGTTGGTTTTATGGACACACTGGAAAGCTCCCTCTCGTCGTCTTCTGGGGAAATGGTCTAAGGCTCAGGCTCTTGGCAACTGTCATCTTTGAGCACCTGCCCTGTTCTGGGTCGTGTGCTGATGCCAGGAGTGCAGAGCCACATGGGAGCGCGGCCTCTGTCCTGCAGGGTCACCACGGTGAATGGTGTCCTGCATGTAAGGTTGACACAGGTGCTGCGGGGGGTGAAGGAGGAGGCCCACATCGTGCACAAGCAAGGAGAAGCCTGGTTACTCCCCCAGGTATCTCCTGCCCTGCCACTGGGCAATACTGAAGAGTGACAGAAGCTGCAGTCAGCTCCTCAAGGACCTAATTGTCTACAGGGGACATGGCGGACTCTCATTTAAGAAGGACCTCTGCAGAGGCATCAGGGGCAGCCCAGAGTGCACAGGACTCAGAGGAACAGAGTATGTTTGTGATGGTCTGAGCACTGTCAAAACATGTCATCATAGAGATGCTGTGAAGTAAGTAGATCAGGGGTCCTCAGACTTTGTGAACTATTCACTGTCCCTCAGACTGTGGGAGGGCCAGGCGATAGTTAAACAAAAACAACCCTGTGCACAATTGACTGCAGGCTCGGGACAAGCCGGCGCTAAGCCGGACAGCAGTGGCAGCACGAACAACCAGCAGGCCAGATAAATGTCTTGGGCGGCCGTAGTTTGAGGGCCCCTGATGTAGGTGCTCCCGATCCCAGACCTGCAGTCTAGAATGATGAGTGATTTGTTCCAAACCAGACAGATGGCAGGCCCCAAATGGTGGTCTGGTCTCCAGTCAGTCCTGAGGTAAAGGGGATGTGCTTTAGATAGACGACAAAGGCATGTGGATGGACCCAGGGTGTTTGGAGAGGCACAAAATGATGATGCTGTCGAATTCATTCTGTTCCAGGGGGAAGGTGCAGGACAGCGTAAAGCTGCCCGCCCACAGGCCTAAAGCCGCAGACTGCCACTTCCCCCAGCACTGGCAGGGACCAAACTCCGAACCTTGCTGTTCTCAGACAGCTTCAGCCACAGTGCCACCTGCACCCTCGGGTAACCAGAGACAGTCTCCTCTTCCTGGGTGAGCCGTGTCAGCCCAGGGCAGGGCCAGGTTGTGGACAAGCCCTGTCCGTCCTGAGAGGACAGCTTGTAGCTTTGTGATGAGAGCTGTGGTGGGGACGAACCACCAAGGAGATGCAGTCGAGAGTGTGGTACAAAGTTCATTCCTGGAGGGAGAAGACAGGGCAGCACCTTGATGACCGCAGCAGCCCAGCAGAGGCACTGGAGGGACTGCCATGTGGGATGTCTGGGCCCCCCGCAGTCCAGGGGCATTTGTGAGCTGCTTGAGAGATTGATGTTTGGCAAGTAAAGCAGGTGGGGTGGGGGAGGTCTGGAAGCAGCAGAGTGAGAAACCTCAGTCAGTAAGCCACCCATCTGTAAAGAAGCTAGTTTGGGTACCCACACGTGGTTGTGTCTGAAATACACATGGTGTGCGGCCATATTGAGCCCTGAGTGTGGGGTATAACGTCTCTGAGAGACTAACAGTGGTTAAGCCTCACAGGGTTTAGTTGTTGGGGGGAACCTTGGTTTCTCGCACGTCGGAAACACTGGGCCCCAGGAAACCTAAGCTTGCTCAGGGTCATAGGCTGGCAGGGGCACACCTTGACCAGCAGAGCTCACGTCTCCATTGTTCGGTGTTCCTTAACCACACCTTGGGCCCTGGCATCCATGCCACCACGGCAAACGAAGGCGCAGCCTGTGGCTAGTGGCTGCTGCTTCCTGGGAAACTCACTCAATGCAGGGGCCTTTCCTTTAAGGTAAGGTAGATGGGACTCCCGGGGCCATGGGACATGTCTGCAGGAAGATTACCTCTCAGTGAGTTGAGTTAAAAGGAATTGATTGTCGGCTAATAAGTAAGTGTACGGTGTCAGCGCTGCCCTCCCCTGGGCATCGTGCGTGAGCGACAGACCCTGGAGACTACAGAGAACTGCCTGCCTGCCGGCTGGGGGAAAGCCTCAGCACGTGTCTGCGTTTGGGAAGAGCAGAGGGAATCTCGGTCTGAATAGCAGGGTGCTTTTTTCGTTGCGGATAGTATATCTTTTTCCTTTTTTTGAGGTGCCCTGGAAGTAGAAGTGGAGAGATGATCAGAATTGAGAGCTCAGCCTCGATAGAGATGGCATTCTGATTGGGTTATCCAAATCCTTGAAATCCTGCATCTTCAAGAATATTTCAGCCAAGGCATTAGTCAGTCAACTTGGGCCCCAGGCTAGACCCACGTAGACAGCCCTTTTTGGGGAAATAAGACTCAGGAGAGGATTACAACCAGTGTCATGTCCTAGCGCCCCCCTCTGGGCTCAGAGCCCAGCGTGGAAATGGGGGCGGATTAGCCTGTTGAATTGGCCACAGTTTTGTTGTTGTTATCTGAGCTGCCTCAGCCCTGTTGGCATCTTGTGATGACGAGGCTGGCGTGCCACTTTCCGGAGGACCGGGTTCCTGTTACAAAGGAACGGTGAGGCTCCATCCACAACAAAGCCGCTGTCAGGGGCCCCTGGGGAGGGAGGGAGTCCGGGCTTCCCCTCACCTGGCACAGCCCTAATGTGTGTTACTTCCGTTCTCCTGGGGACCCTGAGGGCCTGCGGCTGAACTGTGGGCCACTAGAAACCTCCTGAGCTTCGTGCCCGGCTTGGAATTTCACAGGTTCCTGTTCCTCGATCCATTTTCTCCTCCTGCCCGCACCTCTCCCAGAATAAAAATAAAATCCTTAAGTAACGTTCTGTTATAAGCATAACACTTGAGTAAGAGATCTAATGAACCTGAGAGTGAGGGATTTTTCCACTAGGCTGAACCTAATTTTAGCAATCCTATCCGTTTTTCTGACTTCAGATGCCTGCTGGGTTTTGTTGTTGGTTTTTTTTTTTTTAAGCTGCTTGTATGTAGGTCAGACTCCCACCATGTTATGCTTTAATGCTGCTGACTTAAAGCTGTGTCTCTTACCTCCCTCTTCCCTCTCTAGTAGGAAAGAGGTAACCCGAGTATTTGTTTTGTCTTTTGGTCTGTTGTATTGTTTTATTTTTAATGGAGGCTGTACACATAGCACGCCTTCCGTTTAACTCGGCAAGACTTCCTCCTCGGTGTGTCAGATTTCCCGAGGGGAGGATGAACAATCGAGGGCCACCGCCGGGCGTGGCCATCACGTGAAGGCTTGTGCCGAGGGGTCTGGTCGACTCGGTTGAAGAATGTCATCGTCACTTCGTTCCATTTCCCTCCACGGAGCTTTTCTGTCTTTCACAGTGAAGACGCCGACCTACCCCAGTGGCTTTGCAACAGCAGGGATAGAGGGAGTTGGTTTTTCAGAAGGCTGTAGACTCTATAATAGGACAAAAACATCCTTTTCAAGCTCCTGGGTGTGGAGCCTTGGCAAACCCTTGGCTCCCCTCTCTGCGCAGGTTGCCATAAAGATGTGGGGAACTGGGTAAATAGGCCACTGCCTCGAAGCAGGTTGAGCCGGTGACAACATTGCCAGCCTGGCGTCAAGGACGCAGTTCACGAAGGACGGCCGTGCCTTCTTGGGTCTGGATTAGTGGACCTGTGCCACTGGGCTGTGTGCTCCATGGTTTCTGGGTGCCTTGCCGGGGTGCACACTCAGCTGCCGCCCCGGAGAGGGGCGCTCCAGCTAGGAATGGCGCGGCATCACTCCGTCCTCCACCCCAGCTGCAGGAGGACTGGTCTTCATCTTCAGGCCACAGCAGTTACGGCCGGCTCCATTCGAGCCAGAATGGGGACCCGGTTCAGACTCAGGACCCCGGTTTCTGCATGATCTACCACCGTGAGCAAGTCGGTCAGCCTCCGTGACCTGTCCTTTGCTCCTCGGGACGACCACAGGCCAGAGAGTGATTACGGGGGTGGACTGGTTGACGAGGGACACAAGCTCTTGAGGGAAGGGATTAGAGAGGCGTGGATTTGTTTCCTGTGACTCCCATAGCAAATCACCACAAACTTGGAGCTTAAAACAGGAATTGATTCTTCCACGGTTTGGAGGCAGGATGCTGCGAACCCTGTGGGGGCGGCAGGACAGAATCTTCCGTTCTTATGACTGGTGGCATCACGTGGCTTGTGGCCACATCTTTCTGTGTCACCTTCACATCTCCATCATCTCCTCTGACCTCTCCCGCTGCCCTTCGAAGGACACTGGTTACTGGAGTGAGGGCTCACCCAGGTAACTCCAAGATCATCTCTGGGTCCCTAATTTAATTAGACCTGCAAAGGCTTTGTCCACGTTCAGATTGCAGGGACTGCGGGTGAGGCTTTCTCCTTCTGAGGAGTTCTAAGAAAGAAAGCGTCACAGTCTTGGAGTTCCACAAGGACAGTGCTCTATCGTCGATGGCAGTGAGTGAGGGTTGTTGTCGTTGTTTTAATTTTTATTTATTTTGTTTTATTTATTTTTTTTAGGCATCACTGCCCTCAGGTGGTGGGAGTAGGAGGCCCAGCCTTTGCTCCTGGGAGCCGGAATTGAACCTCCATCCCAGTGGGCCGCAGTCCCGTGCACAACCACTAGGCCACCAGGGCTCAGCCCCGAGTGAGGGTTTTTTTAAGGAGGGATTAGAACCTTTGGACACCACCGTTCAACCAGCTACCTGAGCATTCAAAGTAAACAAAAAACCTAAAAAAGGAGGCAGAGTGGTCTCTTGTTGGAGTGGAGGAGGAGATCCTGGGTCAGGAGTCGAAGAGCATGCCTCTGCTGTCTGTGCTGCCAGCGGGGAAATGAAGTCCTTCCTGCGGACTGTCCCACTGAGCAGAGGAGTATTGGGGGAAGAGTTGGGTTTTTCTTGATCCCTTACTATCTCTGTGACCATGAAGTAATCCCTGTAAGCTTTTCCGGGCTTCTGCTTACTCTATGAAATGGGAGTGACTGCCTTGTCTCTGACAAGGGTGTTGGAGGAGCCAGCAACACCATGCAAGTGAAGTGCTTTGTAGCTTGTGAAGAACTGTAACAAAAGTTCCTGGGTTCCTTCAAAGCCCTGTGTTTAATATGGCTGAAACTTAGGTTCTACTGCTTTGAGAACCGGAGTCTCAGGACATCCTACATGATTTTCCCCCAAAAGGGGTCTGCTACCTGCCCGTGTTTTCTTTTTCTTTTTCTTTTTTTGTTTGGGCATCTCCGGTGGTGGAGTAGGAGGCCCAGCCCCACTGCTGGAATTGAACCTCCGTCCCAGTGGGCGGCAGTCCCTCGCACAACCACTACGCCACCGGGGCTCAGTCCCTGCCCATATTTTCACTGAGTGCTGTGGCCCCGTGCTCCCTGTGCTGGGCACGGGCAGGGCAGGTGAGCAACAGGGCCTACAGACTGCTCGTGCATTGGTTGGCATGGCACACTTCTCCCTAGGCGCTCCTTCCCAATAGTGGGTCCCCGCTGTGCTCCCCTGACAGGTGCCCCTCAGCAGAGTCTTTACGTTAACAGGCTGACCATGTGGTTTCTCTCTCTCTCTCTCTCTCTCCCCCCTGATTCTAACAACAGATACTCGTTTGAAAACCTGGTCTGAGAGTCTTTCTTAGGATGGGCCTTTTTCTAAAGTGGCAAATCAGAATCTTTGTGTTAGTGATGTTCAGGGCTTGAATGCTGCCCTGTGCCTTCAGTGGCCAGTTCACTGTTGGGTGGTCTGTCTGAACGGTTCGGAGATTGGCTTCAGGCCCTCTGTATTTCCAGCTGTGCGTGGCTGATGCTGGAAACCTGTATTGCATGTCGTACAGTGACCTTTCTTAGTCCCTCAATTTAAAGAGAAGGGAACTAGAATAACATCACATAGATGTTCTCTCTTTGTCCTGTGGGATATAATTTGTTTTTTCAAAAGGACTTCTGCTTTGCTTTATACCCTGTAAATTGTTCTTCTTTAGAACCAAGCCCAGCAGCCAAACCCCACTAGGTTTCAGACTTAATTAAGTATCCATCATCATCCCTCAAGCTAGAGGTTGTCAAACTCCAGCCCACAGCCTAAGAGTGCTTTCTGCCTATTTAAATGAGAGCTCAAAAGAGTGATCTTTCGTGTTAGTGCAATTTCCATTTCAGGGTCCATAAATAAATATTTATTGGAACCCAGCCTTCCCCGTTCATTCTGTATTGTCTGGGACAGCAAAGTTGAGTAGTTGCAATTGGGACCAGATGTCCTGCAAAGCCTAACACAGTCTGCAGTCTCGCTCTGCAGAAAAGGTTCCCTGACCCCTCTCCTGTCGGCTCAGTGAGTGTGAGTCCAAACCCAGAGCCCCTGCTGCCCCTTTCCTTGGGTCTCGAGCTGGCACTGCAAGTGGGAGGAGGAGGTCCCTCTGGGGCGTTGTTCTTTCCCCTGTGGGCGGGGGGAGATGAAGATGTTTCGTGTAGGCGGGTCTGGGGGCTTTAGACGGGACCCCACAGGTTCAAGCAATCCCTTTCCGATCAGCCCACGGGTGAAGCTGCCTCCTTTTGGCCTTTGGAGCCGTCCTTGCACTGCGGGCTGCCCGGCTGCTCATTCCCGCTGGTCTGGGTGTGGTACCTCGGGCCCCTGCTTGCCCACACTCGGCAGAACAAGGGCCTGCTTTCGGAGCGGCATCCTTCGTCGTCGTTTCCTAGAGCTGCCTGTCCCGAGAACCCTAACCTCCCCCCCCACCCCCGCCCCCCACTCAAGAGAAAAGAAACCGGAGGTACCCTTTATTACAAAGTGCTATGTTGATGTTTAGACCCTTTGTGAGGTTAGACGTGTTGGTCTGTCTGTTACCATCTGGGGTGGTTGGTCTTTCTGACACCCTTTTCTGGTGTATTTACTAGAGCCCTTCACATCTTCCTCCGCAGGTCAGATACCAGGCCCCGGCCCCATGATGCCTGGGCAACCCATGCCAGGCCGAATGCTTCCCACCGTTGCCGCCAACATCCACCCCTCTGCAAGTGGCACCGCACCTCCTGGTATGCCTCCGATGCCAGCGAGCATCTTAGGACCACGGGTGCCCCTCGCAGCACCTAACGGCATGTGTAAGTAGCAGAGTGGGGTGGGCTGGTGCCTTAGCTTGATGTGCCAGGGAACGGGCCTTAGACAAGGAAGGAGGACTTTGCATGTAACCCAAGTCTCGTCACCTCCGGTGGGCTGTCTCTGAGACGGTGGGTTCTGGAAATTGGTGCTGGGTTGGCACTTTTTAGGAGCAGGGCCGACCGGTGGAGAGGGCTGGGTGCTCACGTGCCACTGCCGCCTAAAGGACAGGTCTTGCCCGTTGCTCTTTGAGCCTGTCCAGTTTGAATCTGGGTAGACATACAGAACGATGGGTTCTTTTCCTTGCGGGAGGCTTTTGTGACAACAGAGTTCAAAAATTGTAAGTGTGACGACAAGACTAGGCAGTGGTTACCAACCAACCCCCTGCCATCGAGTCCAACTCTGACTCTAGGGGAAAACCTCTATAAGGTTTCCCAGACAGTCTATTGGAGCAGAAAGTCTCCCCTCCAGCCCGGCTGGGTTTGAACCGCTGACCTTGTAGTTAGCAGGCCTAGTGCTCAGCCAGCAGGACTCCTCAGGAACCGGGTGAGGCTCCTGTGGTGCGTTTCTCCCCACCCTGGCTCTCCAGAGCCGGCCTGGCCACTCTGGGTGAGCTGTGCTCCCTTCAGACCTGAGACGCCCCCTGCTGTGAGCCAACGAGTGAGAGCGGAGGTCAGTGTGGAAGGACCTTCTGGGTTCGTGGAGGCCTGCTGGGTGTGGGGCAGAGTGAACGGACCAGGGAACAAGGATGCATTTTCATGTTTCTTTCCTATTTTTCATTTCTGGCAAACCCAGCAAAGTTTTGAAAGCCTTGGATTCGATAATCCCTCTAGGGTACCTTTGTTCGCTAAAGCTGCTCAAGTGGAACTAGGAAAGATCCCGAGCAGACTAAGTGTCCCCTCAGGGCCTGACCCAGTTTGGTCCAGAAATCCAAGGACTGCAGCTCTGGGGCCTCCCAGGAGGGTCTGCCTTGTCACAGGCCTCTGCTGGCTGGAATGCCACTGTCCATCCTCATGGCCTTCCTGTGGCGAGCCCCACTGGGCATTGGGGAGAGGGAGGCCTGAGCAGCACAGAAGTCCAGGAAGGAGCTCGTACCGAACTGGAGAGAGAAAACTAGCCTTGAGAATCATTAAAGCACAGCAAAATTGTCTGATTTGGGGAAAGGCTGGATTGATTCCTGGGCCATGGATGGGGGGCCCTTAAAAGTGAGGGGCAGACCATGACACCACCACCTTCCCCGACCACGAGGGTTGAGGTATGCCCCAGTGAGCCTGGCATTCAGACCCGGCCCACATGAGCTGCAATGTCCCTTACCTGCCACCCGGGACGTGACCACACTGTCGTTGCCTCCGAGTGGGTTCTTCCCGCAACCCCTGTGTTCCCAGCACTGACTGCCTCCTCTCTGCCATGTTTGCAGATCCCCCACCACCACAGCAGCCGCCGCCCCCACCGCTGCCTGCAGATGGGGTGCCTCCACCTCCTGCTCCCGGCCCGCCAGCCTCGGCTGCCCCCTAGCCTGGAAGAGGAGAGAATCCGCACCCAGCGCCACCAGCTGGAGCGGGGGCGACAAGACTTGTGCTCCTCAGCTCCCTTGGGTTTCTTCAGGATTTTTCTGCTCACAGCCCCAAGCACGCGTCCTATGTCTCCCCATCCCCTCCCCTGCGCCCCTTTGTGCTCTGACACCCCTCGTGCCAGGGTTCCTTAAGGAGAAGCCTGTGGTGACAGCTGCCCGAGTCATCCAAAACCGTCTGGCGGCCCAGCCCCAGCCTGGCGGGCTGCCGGGTGGGCGGTCCTCCGTAGGCCCTGTCACCCCGTTTGCTATGTCTTTCCGAGTTTTGCTTTATGGCAGGTTCTCCTTTTGTTTTTGCTTCTATTAATAATGCTTTTTTTTTTTTTCAATCATTTTCTTTTCTTTCCCCCTTGTTGTTTTCAAAGAGAGCATCCTAAGTTAATAGGAACCAAAAAAATTGGTGATGGGCAGGGGATGGCCGCTGGGGACAAACTTTAAGGCATTATAAGTGACCTTATTTCTGCTTATCTGAGCTAAGAACGGTGCTGCTGGGGGGGTCTCCTGAGACATTTGCCACACTTAGACACACCAGGATGATAAGAGATAGGGAAGAAAAGGAAAGGGACACCACTGATCCAGTTCCCTGGTGAGGGTCCCCACCCTGCCTCAGAGAACAGGCGATGTTAACCAGTGTGGGGCAGGGAAGGGAAGAGTCCCTCTCCCCAGGCCTGCTGGCTCTGGTGTTGTATGCAGATGCTCTGTTGGACTGGTGGTGCCGGTCTTTTTTCTGAGGGCAGTGTGAGCTTGGAGGGTTGGGATTTGAGAAGCTCTGCCTTAGTCTCTAGGCTAGCCTGGACGGTTTTGAGGGGCTAGGGCTAGGGCCACCGAGGGAGTCTGGCCTATTACTGCATTGTATGTATTCTTTTTCCCTTTTTAAGAAACCCTTAAAACAAAAAAGGGGAGAAAAAAAAGTAGATAGTTGTAAACATATTAGGTGATGGAACTCGATCAGGATGGCGTGCAGCCCCCAAACTCTACCTCTTGCAGGAGCCAGGGTGAGCAGAATGGAGTGAAGCGGTGCTTTGGTCTGGGATGGATGGCAGAAGTGGGGCGGGACCACCGGCCTCCATACGTCAGGCTCTCTCACATTCCATCTATCACAGGGTGCCACGGCGATGCCAGGGAGCTCACCTGGCAGGCAGAGTGTCGTGCTGTGGGGCTTGGGGTGCTCGAGCCGGGAGGGTACTGCCATTCCAGACGATGAGCTGCAAACGGCCTTAACTTGAGCCCATCTCTAGCCCTGTCGCTTGAGAGTTCTTGTTTTTCTCCTCTGGTCCTTCCTCTTCCTCTCCCCCCAGCCTTCTCCCGTGGGTGAGAAGAAAGATTGGGTGCTTTGGGTAAAGCTTGGTTTTCAGAGCACCTGGCCTAGTGACTTCACATTCTCAAGTGGCGGTGTCATTACCAGGAATGCAAGGCGGAACATCTTTGGGGATCTTTCTCTGTATATTCTAAAAAGCTTTACATGTCAGGGTGTTTCTAAAACATCTGAGAACTTTTTTCTTATTATCAGGAAGCAAAACAAAACAATCCACAGTTGAGATATGCCTTTTCAGTCCCTCAGGTGTTGCCTCTCCCCAGGTGGTCCTCGTCCCCGAGGCGAGGTCTCTGTCACATGCATGTCTGGCTTTGGGAGTGGACACGAGCTGGTCCCCACTGGGGTTTAGTTCCAATTCATCTGCCTCCTGAGAGACCCCAGTGCCTTTGGAGAATGGCCAGGGTTCTCCCCACTTCCTGCCAGTCTTTCCCAAAGGAAACTCATCCCAAATACTCACCTTTTCCCCTGGGGGGTCCTAGAAGGAAAACAGAATTCTGGTTCGTGCTGTGGTCCCTGGTAACCTCAGGTTTTTTAATGTGATCACTTTCAAATTTAAAAGATCCAGGTGGAAATATTTTTACTATGCTGGTCATGATTCTACGGAATATCTGAATTCTCAGCACTGTTGCGTTCAGGATAAGCGGTGACTTCCTGTTCCTGTCTGTGCTCCAGTTTCATTCCTGACACAGAGCCGCCCGACTTTGTGAGGAGGGGGAATTACATGTGGTTTTTGTACAACTGTGTCTTCCTAGTGTGTTGTTCTTTTGGAAACATCAGGGGGAGGGGCTTGGGGACATGGGAAAAACAGGTCAGAAAAGTTATATCATCTTTTTCAGTAAATAAAGGGAGCACCACTTCTGAGTTCCAGTCCCATTCTCTGCTTTCACACACTGGGTCTTGTGTGTCCTGTGACGGGCCTACATGCCCAGCCCCCTGGTTTGGGTCAGCAGTCCAAGTGGTCTGAGCAGGGCTTCCCCCACGAGTAAGGTTGAGTGCACTTCTACCTCACCCAGCTCAACGGGAAAGAGGAGGGGAAGCCCTTCAGGAAGGATAGGAAACACTTCCCTTCCAGGGAGGAATAAGTTCCCTGGGCACGTTGGAAAATACCAGCATTCAGTGTGGACAGCTAGAAGATTCCATAACCTTTGGTATTTTCCAAAGACCAGTGCTCACGCAGGTACGGGCGCCCGACGCTGGTGTGTAAAGCGAGACAAGAGCCGGTCCCTTCACAGAGGGGATGAGCCCGGGAGGCAGCGCCGGCTGGGTCGGGAGGTGCAGGCCCGCCCAGCCCCCCTCAACCAGGGGCCTTCTCTGCCCCCGCCTCAGCCGTCCCCTGGTGTTCCAGGATCAACTTTGCCACTTCTCTCAGGGCGAAGGCAGAAGTCTGCCCTTGATGGGAACCAAGGAAAGACTGGCTCACAGTTGAGCCAGGACACGTACATCAGTCATTTCTCCAGAAGTGGTTTCCTTCGCAGCTCCCTCCTGAGTGCTTCCAGCAACGGGAGGGATGACGACGCGTTAGCAGTCGCTAGGGTGGCCCTCCCCCTGAGAAGCGGGGAAGGAGACGGGTATTTGTCGGGTGGTTTTCAGAGCACGATCTGCACGTAATTCCCGGTAACTCCTTTTGGGAAACTGTTGTGTTAACATTTGAGGCCCAGCTGTGGCAGGCATTGAGCCTTGTGTCGTGAAATTGTCATGCTGACTAAGATTACCAAAGACCCCAGGGCACTGACAGTGTGGTGAGGTTTGGGGGCGTCGGGGGCATAAATTGTTACACAAAGAAAATGCCATCATATTTTGGGGGGACAGCTTGTGTGCAGGGTGAATTGGACGGCGGTCTGGTTTCTGTGGTCCCTAGAGGGTCTTCCCTGGAAAGCTCCAACCGAAGGAAGGACCGGAACACCTCTCTCAGGGACGTGGTCCGAGCCTTCGGCAACCTCCGCCTGCCTCCTGGCCGCCGTGCCTGCTGATGGGCCCCCTCTCCCTCCCTCACGGAAGGCCTCACTCCGAGTGGGACGGGCGAAGGCCTGGCCGAAGCTGCTGCTGGCCGCCCTCACACCCAGGACCCTGGAGGGCAGCCCCGGATGCGGTCACGATGGCTCACCGCGTCCCTGTCACGCTCAGCGAGCTGCCCTACGCAGCCATCTTTGAGACCACCGGGTCCAAGCTGCCCGCTCCCGATGAGCGGCTGAGCGTGCAAGACTCGACCGCCGGGCTCCTTGGCCTTTGAGGTGCCGCCGACTCCCGGCAGCACGTCTCCAGGCACCCCACCAGCGCCTGCCACCTCTATGAACTCACGGTAGAGCTGGCGTCCCATGAATCTCAGGCGTGAGAGGTTCCCCCTCAGCGTGGCTGGTCTCGGCTCCCGGTCATCCATCGTACCCTCCTCAGACCTCTACCGCAGACAGGAGAGCGTGAACTGTGGCTCATGCCTTGCAGAACGGAGGTCGTGCCCTCTGGGCCCTGCGAGCCCTGTGCTGAGTGAGACCCATCGGGTGGCTAGTTGTAGCAGGGACCCAGCTTTGAGGACAGCTTTCAGGCCACCACTCACCCTAAGGGTCCAGCTTGTTCCTGCCTTGCTATGGTGCGGTACAATGACCACGGAGATGGAAACTAACCCCCCTCTCTCTGGTTGTGACAACCCACCGGCTAAAGGATTCGGAGGGCCCAGGAAGGGGTCTTGGACCTGACTGGTGGGTCTCCCATGACTGTCCAGATTATTGGTAGCATTCAGTTTTTTCTGTGGTCTCTGAACGATGTCAGCTGCAGGGCCCCTGGCTACCTGCTAAGGCCACTTTTCCGGCAAGCTTATCTGCCAGCCTCTCAGGTGGGCAGGTGCCGTGTGACTCCAAGTAGGGTCATTTTGGAGTGACGGTGTTGCAGAGGTTTGCCAGTCTGGTGGCAGATGCCGAGCCTAGACGAGATGGGCACCTCCAGAGAATGTCTTGATGGGTCAGAATCCAGAGGTCCAGGAAATGAGGAGGAGGTGCACAACTCAAACCCAGTCCTGGGTTCCCTTCCTGGTAATAAATTATTTCACTAGCGCGGTGTGGGACAAAGTTGGGGGTCCTCTTGGCTGTCACTTGGCACATGTATAGAAGGGGGTACCAAAAAAAAAACATGCAGACTCATCTGAATGGCTGATAGCACCTCCCGTGTATTTTTTCATCACTTCTGCATCATCTAATTGCTGTCCTTTGATGCCCCTCTTCATTCACAGAAACAAAAAAGTCAGACGGAGTGAGGACAGGTTGGTTGAGGTGCGTAGGGCAAGAGAGGCATGCTGTTTATTGCCCCAAACTGACGCACTGAGATGGCTGCATGAGCAGGTGCGTCGTCATCGTCACACATCCAGGCCCCTGACACATATCAGGCCTTTTTTGTTGCCTCCTGTTAGGTAATCTTTTCAAAACCTTTAAATAAAAAGCTTGATTAGCAGTCTGACCTGGTGGAATGAATTCCAAATACACTACAAGTCGACATTTTCAGCCAGCAAGTTGACGGATCCAGAACAAGGTTTGTCGTCTATCAACACTTGATCTGTTTTGAAACGAGAAAAACCCATCACACCCGAGCTCTTCATGTGTTGCTCTTGTAAGCTGTGTGAAGAGACAGCAGTTTCTGCAGCATTTTCCCTAAAACAGGAAACGGTTTTTTACAGCCACGCGCTATTCATTTAAATCTGCCTACATAAAAACACGGTGTTAAAAAAAAAAAAAAACGGTGTTCGCGTGAAACCACTTTCAAGAAGTTCACTGTGACCAGAGAGCCTTCCTAACCGACCGACGTCACAGGGTGCTAGATGTGCACAGCTGGGAAGTCTTTTCAACCCTGGGTGGGGTAGAGGGCTACTATCCCTTGTAAAACGGGGCCAATGTATTAATAGTATAGTGGGTTAAGATGACAGCAAATCACAATACATCTGAGGAAGTGTTCAGTCAGGACAGTGCTGCTTTCTGTTCAGACCGACCTCCTGACCGTGGCAGTGGTGCCATGGCCAGCAGCCCCTTGAATTCAACCAGTCCCCTCCCTGAGCAGGTGGTGGCAGCCTGTCGCCAGGGCAGTGGGCCGTACCCCTGATGCACTTCTAGAGTCAGGCTGCCAAAGCCAGTAGGACCCTCAGGCCTGCAGAAGCCGTTTCCTCCCAAGGCTCTGGTGCCCAAGGGAGAGGATTGAATGTGAGGACATGGGTGCCCCACACTTCACTGGTAAACCTCCCTTGTGCCTGTGGCTTAAGGTGCTGCTGAGACATTTCTGTCCCAGGGAGTGACCTTTTCTGCACCAGAACAGAACCCTCCCCATGCCAGCACCACCATCAGGCATTGCTACACTGGAGACCATTGCTGCAGTCCCCGTGTCGGTACGTCTTGGCGAGTGGATTCTTTTTTGGGGGGGGAACATCACTGCCCTTTGGTGGTGGGAGGAGGCGGCCCAGCCTTGCTTGCTTGGTTGTTTTTTGGGGCATCACTGCCCTCTAGTAGTGGGAGTAGGGGGCCAGCCTTTGTTCCGTGGAGCTGGAATTGAACCTCCATCCCAGTGGGTCGCAGTCCCGCGCACAACCACGACGCCACCGGGCTCAGCCCTGGACGGGATTCTTTCTGCTGTTGCTCCCTGCCAGGCACGCATCGTGCCCTCCAGAAACCAATCCCTCATGTCGACGTCCTCTAGGGAGAGAGAAGTCGCACCATCTTTGCATCTAAGGGGGCACCTGGCGACACTTCCACGACAGGGGTCTGCATTCATTCTGGCAGTTTACCGAATATTCCAGGTTCTTGCCAACACCCTCAGGGAGGTGTCATTTCTTCAGCCCTCCGTCGTCGTCTCGCTTTCATACACTCAGAAAGGCAGCCGGCCAAGAAAGTTGTCCATCTGTTGGACTCCCTCTGGTGACCAAACGCTTCCACAAGACTTGGAATTCTGACCTTCCCAAGGTGACACACCCCAATCTGGTACTGATGCCTGCATCACACAAGCCTGCTCACATCCAAATGGTGGAGGAATCGCCCCTAGGTGGACTGGGCTCCATTCCGACTTGAGTTCAGCTTCCAAGGATCAGAATGGGTCTCCTTGAATAGCAACAGTTGATTCAAAATCGCAAGCTGAGGTAACATTTGGCTTAGGGGAAAAATGTGGAGGAACTGATAATGAGCAAGATGGTTCATTTGTATCGTTTGCTTGTTGTAACTCAAATACTTGAAGACTAACACATAGTACTTTGAAAAATTTAAAGAGGGTTAAGAGAAACTTCCCACCCAGATTTCCTCACGGAAGAGGTGAGAATGACCCTTACCCTCCCTCCTGGCCCAGGGAAGACGAGGAAGGCGTGTCCCAGAAGACCCTCGGGGGGCTGTGGGGAGAGAGCCTCTGACTCCTATTCCAAAGGGAGACGTGAGAACAGAGGGTCGCAGAAATGTGTGCGCTCAGGCCAGAAGAGAGCGAGTAGCCAGGCTGTGCCAGGGCCCCTGGCTAGCAGGTGAGTGCAGCACTGACTGCACAGGCTGGCCAGGCACTCCCGGTTTGGTACTCCTATGTGCCCTAGCATAACTATGTCAATTTGCCCTCACTTTCAAACAGCCTGCCAACCAGTTCCTGGTTCCTGCCCACTGCTGATAATTTGCATTTCTATCCCACCCCAAATAAATTCTAACCTACATTTTGGGTTTTTTTTTTTTTTTTGGGGGGGGGCATCATTGCTCTCCGGTGGTGGGAGTAGGAGGCCCAGCCCCACTGCTGGAATTGAACCTCCGTCCCAGTGGGCCGCAGTCCTGCGCACAACCACTATGCCACTAGGGCTCAGCCCCTCTAACCTACATTTTTAATGATCTCTGCTTGTCCTCCCAGCAGCCCACCCAGACTAAAGCCAAAGGGGATTTTTCCTATAAGCTCTCGGAGTCCCCTTGTGTTCTTACGTGTGTAGTGTGCAATGTGCAAGTACCTCATAAATGCCTGTACCATCAAGTGGAGGATCAGCAAGACCCTAGGCCCTTGGAAGGGACTTGAGGTGTACTGGCAGGGACAGCAACAGTGGACTCAAAACAGGGCGACCGTGAGGACAGCACGGGGCTGGGTAGGGTCATTCTTTTGCACACAGAGCCCCTCTGTCAATACCAGTTCAGTGGCCCCTCACAGTTTCAGGTTGTAGCAGGACTTCAAACTGAAACGAACTGGTATGAAGCCCAACTTTGAAACTGCCAAGCTAGCGCTCATCCCTAGCCCAAAAACACATCACAGTCCCCTCACTTGACACACTTGCAGCTTTTATTATTTGGGGTTGGGGGGTGGGCATCACTGCCCACTGGTGGGAGTAGGAGACCAAGCCTTGCTCCTGGAGAGCTGCTGCTGGATTTGAACCGCCAACCCAGTGGGGCGCAGTCCCGCACACAACCACTATGCCACCGGGGCTCAGCCCTCGCAGCTTTTAAATCCACAAGAGCTTGAGGTTTTTCTTGCACTAGCACTGGAAAACCAAACCCTCTGCCATCTGATCGATTCCAAGTCGTAATGGCCCTCAAAGGGTTTCCAAGATTACAGAAGCAGGCAGCTACCTCTCTCTTCTGGGGAGGAACTCTGGGGCTTGAACTCCTGCCCTTCCGGCTAGCAGCCTCCTAACTCTCGCTATCTCTAGGGCTCCATTTTCTTGTGTTCAAAGTAAAGCTCATTAAGAACTGTATGCACCTGTTCTGACCCCTGTACACATTTCTACACACATGGTTAGGAATGGACCTCGTCTGTCCCTCGTATTTCAAACTTCAGAGGCTGTATGTAGCCATGGAGAAGCCTGGGGAGGTCGGCCCTTTTGCAGAGAGCTACAGACCCACGGCCTGTTCATCTGCAACGTCTCTACTGAGTCCGTCTAGCGCTGTGCAATGCACACACGTGCCTGTGCTTGGACTGCACCCAGTGGGACATTACTGTAGACAGTCCACGTGGTCAGGGCCGAAGGGTCTAACCACCCAGGGCTGACTGAGAAGACTTCCTTCACAGAGGGGTAGGTGCTAAGAATTGAGCTTTCCTGTTATTAAGGGAAAGGCCAGGGTGGGAGGGGATGCCAGGGTGAGAAAATAGGTGAGAGAAACGGGCTCTTAACCAAAACAATTCCTCTAGGGACATGTAGGAAAGAGATCAGGAGAGAGTTACCTAAATGGGTCCCTGGGAGCAGATACGGAAGCTGTGAAACCAAACATCACTATTTGGGTCAGTAACACATCAGGGAGCTTCCAAAAGGTGAGAGGGCCACCTGCTGCTTTTTAAGACTTCCCTGGTCTCCCAGATGCCAGTGTGCCAGGCTGAGGGTGCTACTCTGCCCAGCAGGTGGGTTTGGGAATAGGCAGGTAACTAGGCTGTGGGTCTGTGGCTCTGTCCAGGCTGCAGGAGCCCGCTAACGCTCCTGGTGCACCTGTCGATTCCTGTTCGATCTTGGCCGACTGGATCTGCCCAGGAACGTGTTCTTTGGTGGCCTGGGACACCTGGGAGGGAATGGCAGAGTCGCATTTATGACCTTGGAAACCCTACGGGGCAATTTTACTACAGTGACCGATCGGATCGCTCGCTAATTGAGCTCTGGTGGCGCTGTGGACTCAACACTGGGCAGTTACACCGCCAAGGTCACAGGTTCCACCCACGTGCAGCTCCGTGGGGGGAGAAGAGGCTGGCTGCCCCAGTAAGGATGTACAAACTGGGGAGCCCTAGGCAGTTCTACTCTGTTGGCGGCTGCGTGCGAGTCGACTTGACTGACGGCCAGTGCGTCTGGTTGTTGGGAGTCCCGGTCCACCCAGCAGCGGGTTGTTACGATCTCCATCCCGGGGGATGGGAGGACAGGTATTTAGGGCCGCTCGCCAGGCTGCACGAGGCGGCGAAATCCGGACTGTCGCAGTCCCGGGGCGGGTGTCGCCCCCGTCCCATCGGGACACGTTCCAACGGAGCCAGGCTGTGCACGGTGGGGGCTGGTGGCGCAAGGCCGGGCACGGCTTACGGCCGATCCGATTAGCGCCCAGGCTGCCCGCTTCGCGCCCCGCCCCGCCCCGCCCCGCCCCGCCCGTGGAGCCTGGGCGACCTCCCCCAGCACCTTCCTAGCCCCGAGTGCCGGGCGGGCGCTGCGTCTCCAGCGGACGCAGAGGTCGGAGAGGCTCCGCGCGCGCGGGCACCGCGGCTCCCGCGGCCAGGCGCAGACACCCGCCCGCCCCCCGCCTCCCGCGGCCTGCCGAGCCCCGCCCGAGCCTGCGGGCGTCGGGCCCGCGGCGTCCCCGCCCCCATCCTCAGCCGCATGGCGGGTGGGCTCCTCGTGAGGGGGAGGGTCCGCGCAGCCCCTGCAAGGGGAGGGCGGGACCGCGCCCCGCCCCGCAGGCCCGCCAGTGCACCTGTGGGCTAGCACCACGCGCGGCGCTGTGCGCCGGCCCCTGCGCCACTCCGCGTCCGTCGGTCTCCGGCTCCGGGCAGGGGGTCTGTCTGTCCCCCCGGCGCGCGGCCAGAGCGGGACCCGCGTCAGCGCTACGTGCGGCGGGGCGGGGGCGGGGGCGGTTCCTCGCGCTGCCCATCGCGGGCTGAGGCGGCCGCAGCACGGGCCGGGAGGCGCGGCGGGCCGGGCGAGCGAGGGCGCAGCCAGCCGGGCGCACCGCGGGGAGCGGCCGGGGCGCCGCGCCATGGCCCGATCCGGGGGCCCGGGCCGGGGGCCGCCGCCGCTGCTGCTGTTTCTGGGAGCCACGCTGGTGTTCGCCGCCGCCGGGGCCGCGCCGGGTAGGTACCCACACGGACCTGGGCCACCCGGGCGCCCCACCCCCCGGGCTGGTGGCGGGGGGTGGGGGGGGGGCTGTCTCGCCGTCCGCGGGTCTGCGAGCCGCGGCCAGGGGGCGGGGGCAGCGCCCAGACCGTGGCCAGGGCGGGGGGTGGGGCGCGCGGAGAGGTGGGGGGCGTGGGGGAAGGTAGGGCGGCGGGGGCGGCCCCGGCCCGGGTTGCGGACCGACCGCGCTGCAGGATGGGGGCGGGGCCTGCGGGTGGGTGTGGCCTGCGGGTGAGACTTGGGGGCGGGGCGTGGAGGCGCGGGGCGGGGCGTGCGGCGAGCCAGACTCCGGGACCCGGGGCCGGAGCGGGGGGCGTCCCCGCCCGGGCCTCCTCCACTCTGGCGGGTCTTCCGGGGAGCCGGAGTCGGCGGACGTGGGGCCGGGTGTGTGCCCAGGCCCAGCAGGGTGGACCCCGGGACGGGGCTCAAAGGTGGGGGCGTGGCCTCGGCCAGGGAGGCCGGGCGCGGCGGGGCCCGGGGCCGGGAGCTCCCGCCAGGCCCTGACGCCCCGCCCCTCGCCCTCCCGCCCACAGCGCGCGAGGCGGGCAGCGCCGTCGAGGCCCAGGAGCCGGCGAAGCGCGTCCCGGCGTGGGAGCCCCGCGCCAACGACACGCGGGCGGGGCCCAGCCCGCCCGTGCCGGGGGCCGACGGGGCGGCGTGGAGCGGCTCGCCCGCCGACCAGCAGGCCACGGCCGGCCTGGGGCCCGAGGAGGCGCTGGAGGCCTCCGCCGCCGTGACGGGCGCCGCCTGGCTGGAGACTGAGAGCCCGCCCCTGGCTGGGGTGACCGCCGAGGTGGGCAGTGGCGACGCCCAGGCTCTCCCGGCCACGCTGCCGCCTCCCGACCAGGAGGCCCTGGAGCGGTCGCCGGCGCCCCCCGCCGCCCCCGAGGCCAGCGGAGTACCCTCCCCCACCCCAGGCCCAGAGCTCCCCAAGGAGAACCCCTTGGAGGTTTGGCTGAACCTGGGGGGCAGCACACCCGGCCCACCCGAGCCGGAGCCCACGCGCCCCGTGCAGGGCACGCCGCAGCCCCACCCCGCCTCCGACATCATTGACATGGACTACTTCGAAGGATTGGATGGGGAGGGCCGCGGCGCCGACCTGGGAGGCTTCCCGGGGTCGCTGGGGACCTCGGAACACCACCCCGATGGCGACACCGGGGGAGAGACCCCTTCCTGGAGCCTGCTTGACCTGTATGATGACTTCACCCCCTTCGATGAGTCCGATTTCTACCCCACCACCTCGTTCTATGACGACTTGGAGGAGGAGGAGGAGGAGGAGGAGGAGGAAGATGACCGGGATGCAGTGGGAGGTGGAGACCTGGAAGACGTGCTCGTGGCCACCAAGAAGCCTGGCCAGGGGCCAGGGCCGGGCCAGCCCACTAACCGGTGGCACGCCGTGCCCCCACAGCACACTCTGGGCCTCGCCCCCGGCGGGGGCAGCATCGCCCTCCGACCCCGCCCGGGAGAGCCGGCCAGGGACTTGACCCCAGGCGGCAACAGCACGGAGTGCCGCAGTGGCTTCGTGCGACATAACGGCTCCTGCCGCTCCGTCTGCGACCTCTTCCCCAGTTACTGCCACAATGGCGGCCAGTGCTACCTGGTGGAGAACATAGGGGCCTTCTGCAGGTAAGGGTGCGTCAGACTGCTGCTGAGGTGGTGGGGGGGGGGGGTTCTAAAAGAGCCCTGGAAGAAGGGGGAAGGGACTGAGTCCGACCACCGCACAAAGGGCGGTAGTGTGATGACACCGTTTCCAAAGTGTGTTAGGCACTGTCTAGACCCTCGGGTCAAGACATGGTCGCTTGAGCCTGTCTGGGCTGCGAAATGATTTCTTGGGACGGATTTCCTGTGGATTTCCAGGAGAGCTTCCCTAGAAGTAAGCTTCTGTACTCCCGGGCAGGCTGTGGGCTTTACCAAATTCCTCATCTGGCAAGCGCTGCTCCTCCAGGTTTTGAGGGAGGGGTCAGAGTCAGGGAGTGGAGAGTTCTGGGTATGGCAGCAAAAAGAGAAAAGCCCCCCCCCCAAGCCAACTCTGTAGGAAAGTTACTGCTAACCATTCAAGTGACGTGGATGGCACATGGACTGTGGGGGGAGGGGTGGGCATGGTGAGCTGAGTGGGGGCACCTCGGTGCCGATGACGCCATGCCAATAGGTAAGACCACCTGAGAGTCTTTCTAGTCCCCGAATCAGGTAGGTTTTCTTGACCTCCTACCATATGCACGATGGCTTGGCCCCTTCCCCACGATGGCGGCCTTCCTTGGGCTGCCCAACCCGTGATCTTCTCAAAGATCCAGAGAATTTAGTGTCTGGAAGAACTGGGCTTCTTCCGTGCCACGCCCGCCCCGGGCGCTTGCCTTCATTCGCCTTCATTCTTGGGAACTGCCCTTCCGGGGCGGTCCTTGCTGGGCTGGAGAGCGGAGGTGGGGGGGTTATTCCGGGGGAATCCCCCTCCCCCACACCCAGGTGGGTGATGACAGCTGTCCTTTGCCAGCCTGCAGTCAGAGCAAGCTCGCCCTCCCGCGGCCCTCCATCCCCAGCAGAAGCTGTTACCTGTGTCTCCCTTTTTATGCCTGCCATGCCCACTGTTCCTTTCTCACCGTGTGTCTTGGAGATGAGGTCACCAGGAGTCCGGTCCCTGGGATCACCATGTCCCGCTAGGAGGGTGACAGGAAGCGCGGAATTCGAAGCTCCAGTTCCAGCCCTTCTCAGAAAGTTGCCCGCGTGCACGCAGGCACGTTCTGTGTGGCCCTGGCATTAGGCGTTGGTGACCACACAGTCAGTTCTGGTGGGAGTCATCCAGCCGATGGTCAGGAGGAAGGAGTGTGAGTGAGACACTGATGACAAGGACTTTGCCAGTTTGTTAAAGCACAGTCAGAAATCTTGGTAACCTCAGACTTGAGGTACTAGAATGATCGAAGGGCATGGTAAGAGCAGATACCTACACTTTATCCTGGATTCTGGGCTGGAGTACAAAAGGTTTTCATTGCTGGGGAGGTCATGAGGATTTTTTTTTTTTTTAAGAGGACAGTAGACCATATAAGTTTGGGAACCTCTGAATGGCTTCATCCTGCAGGGAGGCGGGGGGGGAGCGGACAGCCCGTGTGCTGTGGGAGGCCTTCCAAATGAGCTCCCCATGAGGGTGTAAAGTGGGGAGCCCTGGCCGCTCCTGAAGTCCCCGAGCCTCCTGGCACGCCCCAGGGATTTCCAAGTGGGAGAAGGTTTTCCTCCAGCGTGTCCCTGCCTCTGAAGGGCTTCTCCAGTTGGCCCCACTTCCCCTTGCGGAGCTCCCAGCCCAGCCTGGCCCCGGGCCTCCCTGCCAGAGAAGCCGCCTGTGGCCGGGCGTGCTTCAGCCGGCGCTGGAGAACTGCTTGGCATTCCGATCACAGGACACTGCTGAGCCTTTGGTAGCAGACTGCCAACTGCTTTTGTCTCCGGCACCCTGACCCACTGCAGGCGACCCGTCAGCTGTGACGGAACTTCTCTAGAACCCAGGGCTTACAGGGCCCCGCTTGGGAGGGGGGTGCCTCGTCGGGTTCCTCACAGAGGCGGCACACTGGAGACGGCAGAGGTCTCCTGGGAAAGAAAGAGGCCTGCCTTAGTAGCTAACTGGGTCTTCCCCCACCCGCTTCTGGGCGTGACCCACCCCGGGCTCCCATACCTAATTGCCCCATCCTTGGACCCCTTCTCTGGTCTGTCATTCACCCTGAGGTCCCCGTCCTCCCTCCCGTGCCTGCCTCCGTATCCTTCCACAGCTTTCCTCTTTGAAGCAGTCTGGTTCCCATGGAAACAGCAATGTCATTGGAAGAGTTGGAGCCTGGGAATGTCCCCAAGGGCAGGAGAAAGTCACTCAACAAAAGGACTCAAACCCACCCAGAGGGGTGATTCTCACTCTGCTTGGGTGTCCATTCTCTTGGGAATGGCATAGGGGCAGGGCAGGGGGCCCGGGGGTGGGAGAGGGAGAGGGCAGGAGGGGGAAGACCCTACATCAATCTTTATGTTGGTCCTTGTCTGCCACTTCGTGGTTTTCCAGCGTCTGGTTAGCCACGTGAGCCCGTTGAGCCTGCAGAGCAACAGATAGCTTTTCACAGGCAGCGTGGCGGGTTCTAGGATTCGGTAGCCAGGGCTTCCGCCTCCTTTGCCCAGAGCCCAGGGCGGAGGGGGGGGGGGGCTGTGAGAATCCTGTGCTTGTCCCCCCTGAGACCGTGAGCCCCAAGGCCAGGAGACCCTCCCAGGACTGGCCGCTTCATATTCATGTAGCTTCAGTGACCCCTCTCCTCTACCCGGGGTGGCCCCCGGGCTGCCCGGTCCACTCCACAGGGCGGTGGACAGAGGGGTGAGATGATCAGGGATGCAGCCGTGGGTGCAGGACAGTCCTCGGGGCAGGATCCTGAGGTCATTCTTGGAGTCAGGGGCCGGGCCATGCCTGGTGCTGCCGGCCCCATGGCCTCAGCCTCCGCCTCCCCCCTCCCCACCCGTCCCTCCTGCAGGTGCAACACGCAGGACTACATCTGGCACAAGGGGATGCGCTGCGAGTCCATCATCACGGACTTCCAGGTCATGTGTGTGGCCGTCGGCTCAGCTGCCCTGGTGCTGCTCCTGCTCTTCATGATGACCGTGTTTTTTGCCAAGAAGCTCTATCTGCTCAAGACCGAGAACACCAAGCTGCGAAGGACCAGGTAAGCGGGCGTCGCCCAGCCTCCGAGGACAAGAGGCTCCCGGGCCCCCGGCCCCACCACCTGACCCCAGGATGCTGTCGTCAGGGTCTCTGGCTTCTGCTCACCCCGAGGCACAGTCGGCACCACCCCCTTTCACTTCCCCACGTGGGATGGAAGGAGCCCCAGGCAGACACTCAAATTATGGCCACCCCAGGCGTGATTTCCCAAGTAAGTGGCCGTGGTCAGCGGCCCCGCCACCACCCGGCCCTTTGGGCCGGCCAGGATGTGGGGTCCGTGGGGAGAGACTCCATCTCCCTCAAGTCTGCCCTCACCTCAGTCACCCCCATACCAGCCCCTCCTCCATTAACGCAGAGCAGGAAGGGCTCAGCCCCACAGGGCGCTGCTTTTTAAAAGCTTGCAAACCCTTGGTCCAAACAGAAGCAAGAAACCCCACCACCCTTCACCGCCCTCGCGGAGGACGTGGGGCTGCGGGGAGGGTTAGCCCTCCACACTGTGGATTGTAAGGGTCGCACAGCCCTTTCCTTAACGTGCCCGCGTTACCGCCCCCGTGGTCTCGGGGAGAGCATCGCCGTGTGTGCACCTCTAAGTCCCTGTCCTGACGTCTGGACCCTCGAGAGAATCGCGACCTTGGAACCCCTTCGGAAATGTCACAACGGTCACCAAAAAAAAAAAAAAAAAGAGATGGGTCCTCGCCTTCAACAGGACAGTGTCTACAGAATGCCCCCTCCCCCCACCGCCTGTCCTGTTGCCCCCACTTGTCTCCTCCCACTGACCCGAGGCTCCCCCCCCTGGGAAAAGGACAAGACGCCACCTGTTGCTCCTTGGCGGGGTTAGACGCAGGCAGTGTGCAGATGCCAGCGGCCTTTTAGCTATCTGCCGCGGGGCCCAAAGGCCCCCCTCCATTGTGCCTGTGCACTGAGGCAGGTCTGTGCACGTGAGCACACCAGGGAGGCACCAGCCAAGACCCCACACCCAGGGAGTGGGCGAGCCGGGGTGTTCCGAGAGGAGAGGGGAGGGGGCCACGGAAATCAGGAGGCTGCTGGCAAAGAGGAAGGCGGGAAAGGAGCCGCTGCCCGGGCCGGGGGTGGCCGAGGAGGACTGTGGTCGGGAAGGTCCTCATTCTGGCTGTGTGTCTTCTGGACGCCTTCTTCAGTTCAGATGCCCCTGCCTCCCCCCCCCCCCCCCTTCCCAGTTTCTCTCCGAATCCTTCCTTTCTCTTTCCTTCCTGACCCTGGTGACTGCTCAGCGAGTGCTGCGGATACCCCACGCACGACAGAGGCTGCTGGAGTTTATTGATCCGGAGGCGAACCTTCCCTTCGCCTATTAGCCTCTCTGAAATTGGGCTGCCGTACGATCGCTGGCATTCTGGCATCACCGTGGGCCAGATGGCAGGCCTGCTGTAGTTGTAGCTGCCTGGCTT
>PVJH01028539.1:0-27215 GCA_004026705.1 Nesogale talazaci
GTCAATGTGTGGATCTGTACATTTTTCTAGGAGAGAGTAAGTGATGTCCTTGAAGGATGAAGATGGGGAAACAATCAGCAAACTCTTAACAAAACTTCTTGGATTAAAACTTGCCCTTGTAAAGTCAGATATGGGAGCCAACGAGGAGTGCCTGATGTTTTCATGTGTATGGGTTCTGAGTGCAGAGGACATACGGTTTTCACCCTAGGCTTTGTGGCCCTGCCAGCAAGAACCTTATGCCTTGGAAAGGGGGGCTGGGGCTGCTTGATGGCCAGGCCTGGTGCTGAGTCGAGGCCAGATGTCTGGGCAGCGGAGTGGCCCTGGGGGCGCCTCACCATGGTCCTGGTGTCCGCACAGCCGTGCCGCTGGGCCAGGTGCCACAGATTGACTGAGAGCTGGTTCAGCTTGTTGTTGCGCAGGTCGCCGTGCGCCAGGATGCTGTTGAAGAAGGAGAGGCCCAGCGAGCTCTGGCGCTTCAGGGCCTGAAACAGACAAGGGGGAGGGTCTCACTGGGCTCATGCTGGGCCTGGCCACTCCTGCCACCTCTTTGCTGGCTGGCCTGGCCGGTTAACTTTCTGAGCACCTGCCAGTGTCTTCATGTGTAAGGGAACACTGCCTTTTAGGGACCTTTGGGGGACTGAGGGAGTGACATAGGCAAAGCACTTAGCTCCTTTGCTCTTAAGCAACGGAAGCAGAGGCGAGAGATTCTCTCAGGAGACTGAGCAGTTACCTAGGAACCAACCACAGGAAGTTGTCTTGCTTTCATACAAGTAAACAATGTAACCAGGAAGGCTAAGATGCTCTCTCTTCACATGTGCTCCGGGGCCACCTAGAACTGCAGTCACTATGCCCCTCGGCTGCTGGCAATAAGACCACCAGTCACAGACGGAGCTGCCCAAGCCCTGGCGCCCATGTCCCGCATTCACAAGCGTGGTTTTGCCCTCTGAGGAGCAGGTTTCTCCTCTCCTCCTCGAGACACGATTGGCAATACCTCACTAAGTGAAGTCCTACCCCACCCGACTGGCTTTTCCCAGGCCAGAATCTCAAGTCTTATGGTGAAGAAATAAGAAGCCAAGAGCACCTCAGACTAAGGTGGTCGAGAGACGCCTAGCTGCAATGGAGAGACTTGGGTCCCAAAGGGAGCCTTTGGTTAACAAGACAGACCAGGGGATAGTCACATGTGCAGTGAGGCTGGCGGGAGGCACTCAAAATCCAGGTGCCCAGCCATCCCAGCCCCTCCCCATCGGACTGCACAGTGTCCTTCTGCTCACAGGCTCAAGGGCAGAGCACGTGCCATTCAGCACAAGCCAGCCCATTCTATCTGCCTGTGAAACCAGCCCTCCTACTCTGTCTAGAGAAGAGCACAACGCCATTTTCTGCCTGGGTCTAGAGAACCAAGCACAAAGAAAATTCTGTTTCTTTGGGGGTGGGGGGGGTGGCATCACTGCCCTCTGGTGGGAGTGGAAGGCCCACCCTTGCTCCTGGAGAGCTGCTGCTGGATTTGAACCACCAAGCCAGTGGGCCACAGTCCCGCACTCAATCACTACGCCACCGGGGCTCAGCCCAGAAAATTCTATTTCAATCAGCGTCAAACAAGGTCCAGAGTCTCTGCAAGGCTATTTTCTCACTCTATAATTCAGGAGTAAGCATTTTACGCTCAGAAGGCTCAAATGGAATGCTCGGTTCGAAAGCAGGCAGCTGACACCTAAGTCTCTTAGAAACGGGCCTGTTACTTAGAACCAAGTCGAGGCCTCTATCCTCCTCCTCTCCACAGAGGCTTTAAATAGAAGCATTTCTTTTTATTCCTTTCCCAGGACGACCGCCATTTCCAGAAAGCTGGAAGGACCTGGCACGGTGTCTGCTTCACCACACCCAAAGGCTACCCACCAGTGCCCAGATGCTTGGGCACAGGGGCTGGGACCTGTCCTTGCAAGATAGAGCCCTCTCCCCTGATGCACAACCCCTGGGCAACAAGCCTGGTGCTCCTGGATCACTGTTCAAATGAGGGCTGGCAGGTTCCATCTCCACCCAGGTCGCCCATACTTCTCCTGGGCTGTGTGTCTCTGGACAGACATTGTCAAGGCCTGTCTGGTGTCTATGTGAGTAGAGAGGGTCCCAGCTTCTTGGGATGCCCATCCACACGCACAGAAAAGAGAAAGTTAAATTCAAATAAAATCACTCCAAATTCCCGGATTCTGCACTTCCTTTTCAGTGTGCATGTGGGCAGTGTGTGTGTGGGTGTCCACAGCCATTCATGATGTCTTGATCTGTGGCAGTCATGTCATCTGTCAATTTCAGGACTGGGAGTGTAGGAATGGAGTCTAGTCTGTCGATCTGGATATAGCCAATAAGACCTCTGTGTGGGCATGGCTTTCTCCTGAGAATTCTGGGAAATCCAGCCATATTTCCTGCTTGGAAATGAGAGACTTAAGACTGACAAGACACAAGGTTGACTCCCTGTGAGACATCTTGGAAGAGAAACCACATGGAACCAGATCTATGAAGCCAGAAAAGCCACGTAGAGACTCCTGCCGGTGCAGAGATGCTTGAGAAGTCCCAGAGAGGTCCCTACCAGCACTAAGCACTAAGATGTTTCTACCACCACACAAGGCTCTGAACCCACTGATCTGAGATTGTTCTGGCGTCGTTGTATGCGCTTCGTGAGTCTAAAGAGGACTTATGGATCGAACATATGGGCTAATATTGGACTTACAGACTTGGACTGGACTGGGTTGGGGTGCTTTCTCCACGTTCCATTCCTCTTGTATATAAACCTCTCCTTTATATACATCTGCGTGTCTATGAATTTTGTTTCTGTAGTCGATCTAGACTAGCACATGGTCCTTAAGAGTGAAGACATGGCTTTTCAAACTATCCTGCCAATTTCTAGTGGGTGCACCCTGCCTCTCAGTGCACACATACCACCCCTCTCACATCAGGGCTCTTACAACCACGAAGCGCTCGCTCCCAAGTGGTCAGGGGTTTTCGGGTCAGGAGGCACGACGTCCTAGCCAGGGTCCTGTGTGACAACATCCCAGGGCCCAAGACAGAGCATCTCTGCATTTGGGGGAAGGGGGGAACTAACCGCAAGGCCGGTGGTTCAGAGCCAGAAGCTGTTCAGCGGGAGAAAGATGCCTATGTCTGCTCCAGGCAAGATTCAAAGTCTCCAAAAACCCTCCATAGCAGATATCCCGCTTGGAAATGTATGGCCCACGGCCACTACGGCCCGCCGAGGACATTTATCCCGCACGCCGGGTGTGTTTGCTTCGCTGCCTGTCCTGCATAGCAGCCGACTCACCCCGGGCCCGCAGAAAATTGGCTCATAGTTTTTTTTTTTTATAACTATGATCCGGCCCTCCAACAGTCTGAGGGACAGTGAACTGTTTAAAAAGTTTGAGGAAACGGGCTGAGCCCCGGTGGCATCGTGGTTGTGCGCGGGACTGCGGCCCACTGGGATGGCGGTTCAATTCCTCTTACTCCCACCACCGGAGAGCAGTGATGCCCCCCCCCCCCCCCCCCCCCCAAAAAAAAAAAAAGAAAAAAAGTTTGAGGAGCCCTGCTCTATAAGATCACAAGCAGTTAGAATCGAAGTGTCTTATATTGAAATTATACTGCAGTCCTTCAGTCAACCATCCTGGGGACAAATTCAAAAGGTGCCCCGAAGATAGAAAAGCTGTCACATTGGATACAAGGATACGCCCTGTGGCTTCGGAACGTGGGTTCTAGGCAACATCACCTAGTCACCAGGATTCTGGCTCCTCTGAAGTGTGGAGAAGCCACTTCAGAGGCACTTGAGCTAACAAAGAGGTTGGACCCAAGCCCCTCCCTGCAGCCACTGTCCTATGGTGACCACCACTAACACTAGCATAGGGCCTTGGTCCAGGCGATCCTTGGCTTGGGAAATGGGCCTTTAGGCCCTGCTGCGACCCAAGGGGCGCTGGACAGAATCCCAGGAACCTCAGTGGAAATAAGCATAGCGGCCTGTCTTACAGGCTTTGGTGATGGGGTGAGAAATGAAAAAGCTGAGGTGGGGGGAGCACAGGCTTCTGTTCTAGGTGGCAGATGGATCTCAGGGAGAACCCCGAGTTGGGGGTTGGCTGGTCACTGGGCACAGATAGGTCCCTGCTCTCTGGGGAGGCCGGCAGCCAACACCGGGCACTTCGGGCAGGGCTGGAGCACTGGGATGGAGCCCGATTGATGGGGGAGGTCTCTCTGCCAATGTGGATTTCTGCTGAGCCCTAACTGGTCAGGAGACCTGGGGGAGGTCCTTTCCAAACGGAGGAAGCAGCAGCCGCAATCCCATGAAGTCCCTTCCCTCTTGGGAAAGAAGCAGGCTTCCCCGGCCCGGGCCGCGGGCACCCACCTCATCCTTGGCCAGAGTCTTAAGGTGCTCCAAGATCTGCGCCATCACCGTCTCGCACAGCTTGTTGTTTTCTGCCAGGAACTTGGAGTCGCCCCCGTAGAGGCTGTCGTTGGAGTCCACTGAGGGGACAGACAAGAGCCGTGAGACACCCAAGCCCTCCCAGCCAGGGGCAGCTGACACACATGCACAAGCTGTGGGGCCCTACAAGACAGGAAGTGGCACAGACCATGGAGACGGGCTGGGCCTTGGGGACACCAATCTTCACAGCAGCTGTTCTGGCAAGGGTCTCCTGCCTCACTCTAGGGTCGCAGCCTGCACTGGTGGGGAAAGGGGCTCCCAGGCAATCCCAGCTGGGAACCTGACCCCAAGTTCCCACTGCTGCACTCGACTGCCGGCCTGTCACCCCTCTGCAGAACAGCCATTGCACTCATTTCCACTTTGCACTCCCGGCGACCCAAGCGTCTCTGAGGCTTGACAGCCCTGCGCGAGCACATAGCCTCAACGTTTTGGCATAGAGCAGCTGAAGGACTTGAACAGCTGACCCCAAGGTCAGCAGTCCTTTCATGGCCCGACAGGGCACCATAAACGTGCTCAACTGCTCGGGGACCTTCTCTCTTTGGAACTGCACAGGCTGAATGGCCTTTCTCTGTGGCCACTGCCTGAGCCCGCAGTGGCCTCGAGGCTGATCGCTCACTCCCTCCTTGCAGCTGCCACCTTCCCACCCCGACCGTCCCAGGAGCGTCATCTACCATGGGTTTGAAGAGTAAGGAGAGAGAGGCAGGGTGCGCTGGCTGGCACTTGGTTTCCTGAATCAGATGAGAAGGCTTCAAAACGTTTACGGGAAAATGGGTTTGAAAGAGGATCGGATTTTCCCACACACTTGTGGAAATCCCGCACACGCCCTGGCGCTCTTCCACAGCTGCACACGGGGACACAGTGCTGTTTTACACGACGGGACAAGGCTTCCCTGGTGGATGGGCCCAGCCATGGACGCCCTGGCTCTTTTCTTCTCCGTGTTTTGGCTATGGCCAAACAACAAACAAACTCGCTGTCATCGAGTTGATTCTGACTCAAGGGAAACCCTACAATGGGGCGGAATTGACCTTGGGGCTTCCGAGACTAACTCTTGATGGGAGCCGAAAGCAGGGTCAGTCTGCTGCCAAAGCCTTCCAGACCGGCGAATCCCACCCTTCCTTCCTGCTGCTGTGAGAGCGTGGAGGTCTCCTCTTCCAATCCCGACCCCTGAGCTGCCCGTTTACCCTCACAACTCGCCATCACTCGCAGTCTCAGTGGGTCAGGGCCACTGGGCTACTTGCTTAAGTCACTTAAGTAATCCCTACGCTCACCCCGATCTCCCCGGGACAGAGGCCCATTACTGTTGTGGTGAGTAACTGCCCACCCAGCATCAAGTGGGCCGTGAAGGGCCCCAGGCCACAGCAGCCGCTCTCAAGCTTGGGCTTCTGCGCCACACAGGCTGCGGCTCTCTGCCATGTGGGGACAGCAGTTATTCTTAAAAGAAGGAAAAGAATCCAATCCAGGCACCCGCCACCACCGGATTCTGCAGGGCAGCACAACTGCAGCTGGAGAAGGAATGTCTCAGGTCTGGGGCTGGGAACCGGGATAGTATCTGGGACAAATTCCCTGGTTTCCTCAGGCTGGGACTCTATTCTGGCCTGCTTCATGGGGCACTGGGGGAGACAGAAGATAAAGGACCGTTTGTGGCCAACGTCCAAGATGGGTAGAGGGTGGGTTGCCTGCTGCCCCATCTCCATACCTACTAAATGGGGACTTGCTCTACACCAAGTTCTGGGCTTTGAGCTGGGGACCAGTGGGGAGCAAAGCAGAGCTCAACTGGGTCTCCCCAGAGCTGACAGTCTGCTGAGGGAGGCAGAACAGCAAGCAGCACACTGAAAGGTACCGGGTGCTGGGAGGAGGTGGTCCTGGGGGGCCACGGTGCCTTCAAATGCAGGCTTGGGAAGGCGTTTTGAAACCAGTGAGATCTCATGCATAAAATAAGTCTTAGGCTGGACATCGGTGGCTGGAAAAGGGCACCCGGTGCCTGCTACACAGGAATCAAAGAACCCATGGGGAAGAAACCTTCCTTGCGATAGACTGACCAGGAGCCCCGACCATGGGTTCACATGCGCCAGCACTCATGCTCATGGTGCAAGACCGGGCAACGCTTCCTTCTGTTGGGCTTCAGGCCCCAGAGGGTGGAGCCGACTCCACAGTCACTAAGCAGAAGAAGCTGAGCTCTAATGGTGGCAGTTGGTTACTAGAAAAGGTGGGAGAAGGGTCAGGAGGAGAGACAGGTTTCCCCGTTGACATTTGGTGGGAACAGGAGCAAAAGGGGGGCACACTGGAGAATGAGAATTTGGTTTGGCCCATGATCTCTGTAGGTGTCAGGCTGGGGGTGCTGGAAGGTTCGGGAATGAGTAGGGTTGCCGGAGCCAGCTGCTTTTCCAAATGGGACCCTCTCTCATACAAGCGACTGTTCAGTATGCAAGAGCCTTCTTCATGTCTGCCTCTCCCCGTCTCCCACGCTCACGTGGCCGCATCAGGGCCACGGCACCGGGTCATCGCAAGACATTCCTTTCTAGTAACCTGGAAAGAAAGCGGCTGGCATCGTTCCAGAAATGCAAAACTCACCGAATTCTTCATTTTCAGCAGTTCTAACCTGTGTCAACATTCCCTAAAAGGCTGCCTAGCCAAAGGAAGAGGGAGGGGAGCCTGGGACCCCACCCCCTGCAGAGCCCTTGCAGCTTCTCTAGGCCTCTGGCTCCCACGGCAAGGCTTGTCAGATCACAAGGGCACCTCCAAAGTAAACACAGCTGCATTAACAAGAAGGAAGCACAGTCCACTCGACTATCTTCATCTTCAGAACATGAGGCTCTTAGACTGTCAAGTACAGTCTCATTCCCTCTGATGACAACTGGCTCCTGCTGTCTGTCCAGCAGTTTTGTTGAGAGGAAGACTTGGCTGAGGGTTCTTGAGGAAGGTAAGAGATACTCTGTCCCCCCCACCCAACCCACCCAACATGTCCTATCATTTCCATATCGGGGCCTGGTCTCTTTCCTTGAGAGCCCTACACAGGAGAGATGAGAACACCAACACACACAGGAAAGGGCCTTCAGGCTCACTCACTCTCAGTGCAAGGCAAAGTAAATGGACCCAGAAGAACGAACCAATTTGTCTTGGGAAACATATAGTCAGCATGCTCCTTAGATGCAAGGCTGGGCAGACTTCGCCTCTATATTTTGCTGTGTTGCTGGGCATGATGTCCTCAGCAGAGGACAACATGCATGGGAAAACAAGGAGTCAGCAGCAGAAGGGGACCCACAACAAGATGGGGTGACGGGGTGTAAGGCTGGCACAGGACTGGGTGCTGTCTCATGCTGTTGGGCACAGGGCTGCTGAGTCTGCACCAACACAGCAGCCCTCAGTGACAGCTGCAGAAAAGCTTACATAAAAGACTGACTCTACCCAGGGTTGGGGAGGCTGAATTCAGCAACTGGAGCACTCCTGCCTGGGAGGTGTGTGAACGGCTGCCATCTTTTTGTTAGACAGCCAGGCCAAATCAATCAGAGCTGACTATAAGACGCCGTGCAATGAAACAACCGTCTGGTAGACCTATGAACAAACACGTCAATTGTACCCCATAGCTAGTGGCTCCATAGACAAAGCAGAGCTCCCCAGAGATTGCTAACGCCCCTTGGGTCAGGCGTTGGGCTGTGAATGGAAGTTTAGCAGGTCAAATCCATCAGCCATTTGGTCGAAGAAACCACCTGGTTCCTAGGAACTGGAAACATGGGGAATCCAGGATAGATGATCCCTTTAGGAGGGTGATACCGGGAGGAAGGAAGAAAGGTGAAGTAGAAAGGGGGAACTAATGAAAAGGATCTACATATGACTTCGTTCCCGGGGTATGGACAGCAAGTGGGCAAGAGAAAAGATTGGGCAGTGTACAATATGACAAAATAATAATAATTTACAAATTGTCAGGGGCCCGTAAGGGAGGGAGAAGTGGGGAGGGAGTAGAAAAAAAGGAGGAGCTATTGCCAAGGGCTTAAGGGGAAAGAAAAGGTTTTGAGAAGGATGAAGGCAACAAATATATGAATGTGCTTTGCATACACTGAATGTATGTACAGATTGTGATAAGAGTTGTAAGAGCGCCCAATAAAATGATTTTTTAAAAAAATCACCTGGTTTTAGGTCACATCTGAGTTGGATGTGTTTGGTTTCTGGGTCTGGCATTTTAATTTACTGAGCATGCTTTCAAAATGAACCAGGTTGTACTATACACCAGTATCAATTCATTCCAAAGGGAAGTTCGTGGTCCTGACCTGGATGGTAGCTACCTAGGGGCACTCATTTGGTGATGACCCATTGAGCAAGACACTTTACCGCCTACAGTGTTACGCAGGCAGCCCAACCAATAAATCAATCCTTCCAATAAGTGAGTCCCACAAATATTTTGGTTTCAAGGGCATATGAAGTGTTTAATACTACACCGCCATCTATCAGGACTCTTAGTGGTGGCGGTGGTGGCACTAGAAGAGCTGTGGTGGGTGGCACCAGGATTATGCAATAGCGTGCTAACCGCAAGGGCAGCAGTTTGAAACCACCAGCCAGCTTCTCAGGAAAAAGACCAGGCTTTCTGCTCCGGAAAGTGATCGTCCTGGAAAACTAACAGGGGTAGTTCTGCCCAGTCCTCTAGGTCATTGTGAGTCAGAGTTGATTGGGTAGCAATGAAGCTGGTGACAGTGGTGCAGCAAGTGACACGTTGAGTTTTCAACTGCAAGGTCAGCAGTTCAAACCCACGCGCCGCTCCATGGGAGAAAGAGCAAGCAATCTGCTCCCACAGATTTACGTACAAATACGCTTGATACAACTGATGTGTGGAATGTCATAAGAGCTCTAAGAGCCCCCAATAAAATGACTAAATAATACTACTAATAAAATAAAGCCAATAATTAAAAAAAAAAAAAAAGACTCATAGCCTTGGGAACCCGACAGGCTCGCTGTGGAGTGGCCTCGGGGGAGTGGGTTCAGTTAGGGGCTTGGGTGGGGCAATTGCCTTATATGAAAGTGAGGGATTGTATGAGGATGACCAGAACGTGGCCCAGAGACATGAGCACATGGTGCTGAGAGACTTGCTGAGCACTGGGCGGGGAGTGGGGGGCGCAGCCTTTACTCTGTGATCAGGCAGCATCTGCCAAGGACACAGGCAAGGAGAGCACCAGGATGGGGCGCACCTGGGCCCCGGCACAGAGGCCGGCCCATCAAGGGGGCAAGTGTCCATCACCCAGTTCGGGGCTGGAATCTACTGCGGCACTTGGTCTTCCCAGCCTCCCTCTGCTCCTTTGTCACTTGGGCACATGTGCCCACCCACCCAGCTGCGATGCCAAGAGGAGGAAAAAAGGCGATGGAGCCTGGAAGGAAAGCAGTCGGTCCTGTTCTCAGTCGGGTGGAGCCTGTGCCCCTAAGTCCCATCAGTGCCATCAGAGCTGGGCTGGCAGGGTGAGCCAGCTGTCAGCCCTGCTGTTCCCCAAATGCCCAACTCCAGGGCACTGAGGTGATATATATATTATATATGTATATGTGTGTGTGTATATACATAAAGGGGTGTGTGTGTGTGTGTGCGCGTGCGCGTGCACATGCACACACCGCTGGCAAAGCACTTTCAACAACAGGGCCATTTTTGGAGGAGATCCTTGGGCTCGGTGGGCAGTCTGGCAGTTGGGACCATCATGTTAACCACACACAGGATATAGGAGGCTGGCCTCAGGCTCACACCAGTAAACTCAGAGTAGCCTTAGAGCATGGAGTATGATGGAGGGTGCAATGGGGGGCCTCCCTTTCCCAGCACACCTGGCCCCAGGCTTGCTGAGCCCAATGGAAAACCCAGGCCCAGCTAAGGCTGTGTGCAGCAACAGGCCTGGGGAGAAGCGCAAACGTGTGTCTGTTTAGCCATATTTTGGGGATCTTCTGTCGCCAAGAGACCAGCGATCCCAAAGAAGTTTTTTCTATACTCATCTGCTCGTGACCACCACTGAAGAGGCTGGTTCCAGAGACAGGTCCTCAGGTCACCAGGGCCCAGGAATCTCTGTCTAAAACGACTCCAGGGAGCTCTGACCATCAGGAGAATGGGGCAAAGATGCACCACGAGCCTTGCTGCCCCGTTGACACTGAGACATGGAGACCCCGGATGGATCATCAAAGAAAGGTGCTCCACAGGGGTTGCCATGGCTCATTTTTTCAGAATGAGATCGCCAGGCCTTTCTTCTGAGGTGCAAATGGGTAGGCTTGAAAGCACCCACCTCTCCACCAGCCAACGCCTTTACTGTTTGCGCCACCCTGTGCTAAGCAGAGGCACCAGACAGACAGAAACCTGGAAGGCCTCCCTTACTCAGGTACCTTTGTCGATGTGGTAGAGGTAGGTCTCCTGACTCATGGCCGAGAGGAGGTGCAACACGCAGGTGAAGATGCGGATCTTGTCGTCACTGCTGTCTTCCCAGCCATAGTCCTGGGTCACGTTGAGGAGCTCCCGGACGAGGAACAGGACCCCGTGCTCAGGATGGTCCTAATGGGGGGGCAATAGGAAACCACAGTCTAAGCAGGCAGTCGGAAAGGGCCCCGGCCCTCCCTCCAGCACTGTGGAGAATCGGCAGGCCCAGTTCTAGGAAGGGCAGGTCCGCCGATGGAAGAGCAGGATGTCCTGGTGTGTTCCTCTTTCCCAATTCAGGAGACAAGTGGGGGAGCTGGCCCTTTCAGCTCAACGGGTGGGAAAGCAGTGTGACCCATCAGCTTAATGGCCCGTTTCCCAAAATTGCACTCGTGGGTATGTGAAATGGGAGTCCCAGTCTTTCGACTGGAAGAGCAAGATTGTGGGTCTCGTAGCAGATGGGACGGCCCGAGCCACCTACACCGCGCAAGCCTCCAATTACCTCCATCAGAGCTGATGGCCCTGACTCTAAATACAGAGCACGCTCAACCACTTTCACAGTTGAACAGGGTGCTCAACTGGAGAGGGGGGGACTCAGAGAGACACCCGGCAAACAGGGAAAGACAACTTGGTATCCGCCTGCAAAAGGCCAGCAGTCTACACTCAGCTTCAAAAGGGGGGCTCTGCAAGGAAGAACGGCCCATGCCTCATCCTGTGACCCACTGGGCTCTGCAGGGACCACCAGCCTCATCCCTGGGATTCCATCCCACACCATACACCCTCCCCCTCTCCAGGCACAGCTTCCCTGTTCCTGGGGCCACAGGCAGCAGTTAAGGCCCTGGTAGGACATTGGAGGGTGGGGGGTGGGGAGGTGTACTTCACAGGCTTCAGGAAGGAGCCTTGCTTGGTGAAGGGTATTTATAAATATGGAGGCGGAGGGGCTGGTGAGGGGGTACTGGCAAGGCAGCAGCAGGGAGCCTCAGTCCCCCTAGCTATAGTGGTGACCTTGAGCTGAGGGGCAAAGCCATTGCCAAGGCCAGGTCCAGCGGGAGTGAGGAATAACATCCCAGTTTCTCTTTCTGCCGGCCAGTCAGCTAAGCCAGGCAGAAGCAGAAGGAAGGGTAGCCTGGTGAGATCATCAGAGCCTGAGGGGTCAGGACACAGTCAACAGGGCCACCAGGGGATATGGAGCCAACAGAGCTGCTGGGGGACATGGAGCACACACTCTGGAGACAGCTGCGTCCTGGCCGCTCCTTCACAGGAACCTCCATCCTCGGGCTCAGCCAGCTGGGCTCCTGGGGCGGGGGAGGAGCTCCCTTTTCCTTTCTGCAGTGTCGTTCCAGCAGAGACCTTGCTGACTGCTCAGTCCACAGAGCCCACCCCCGGCATTCTGTATCATGAACCAGGGCCTGACTTTCCTCCGAGCCACTCCCTCTCCCTCTCAAAACGGACCTTGTTTCAGTCATGCACAGTCTAATACCCAGCAGATGCACTGCTGCCCATTCAGCCTGGTCTAGCACAACCTCTGGAAGCCCTGACAGATGGTGCCCACTGGAGGCTCTGTAGGTTGGCCCACTGGCACCCAGTTCTGCCCAGTTGGCAAACACACTGCTAGGAAAGCCAAGCCGCCTGGCATCAGGTGAAGAAGCAACGGCAGTTCACGTGCATGGGGAGAGTATTTTAGTAAGCCCTGGCCCCAAAAAACAGCCTCTCAGGTCCCGTCAAATAAACACATACAACCTAATACAAGCACTAACACGATGCTCACAGACCCAGGCCAAAGCCCCGGGTTTGAAGCTGAGATGCCGGTTTGAAGCTGAGATGCCTCATGTGGTGGCGGGGGCAGAGCCTGATGTGGAAGGTTAAGCTTTGCCTTTCTCCATTCTGCTAACAGCAAAACTTCTCTTTGGAGTTCTCTCCGTTGGTGAAAACTGGTGCTCAGGTAGGCCTTTCATCAAAGCCAAGTGGTGCACAAAAGGGGAATCCTTGCAATTTCATACAATGACGTACCGGCCAGCCCTGTTCCCAGAGTGGGGCATAGGGCAGCCTTTCAGTACCGACTGGTGAACAGGCGACTTTTCTCCCCCAGCACCCTCAATGTGCCAGGCACTGAACGCAGCTACAAAAACCTGTGACCACAGCTAAGAACCCAGCTGCCACAGATCTGGCAGTTCCAAGGAGCTACACCCATGCTGTCCATTTCACAGGGAGGTTCCATGGCTCAATATCACCCTACTGGTCTGTAGGAGCCCCAGAATTCCACCCGTGGCAGGCAGGCTCCAGAGTGGCCCTGGCCAATTACCAGTGCCTCCTTGACACTCCCTCTCCACAGGCCCCTCCCTCGGCTCACCTCTGTCGTCCTGGGCTTGCTCACGGGAAGGGGGGGAAGGCCCACAGAGATGGACTACCTCGATGGAGACGGGAAGTGCTGTGCAGTATGAGCAGAGCTGTAACCAAGACAGCTGAGAATTGGCAGACCCGAATCCAACGTAGTCAGGGAGCCTTTGTGAGGTGCTGGGCTGCTTACTGCGAGGTGAGCCGCTCAAACCCGCCAGTGGCTCCTCGGGAGAAAGATGAGGCTGTCTGCTCCCGGAAAGATGAACGGCTTCAGAAACCCTACGCCAAGTTGCTAAGTGTTTGAAGAGGCTCAACAGCTGGGACGGATCCAACTGAGTGGTCACCTGAAGGAACCCTGGTGCTAGAAAGGGGTGGTCAGCTGAGCCAGGCCAATGTTCAAACCCACCAGGCCCTCTGTGGCAGTCATGTGCTTGTGTTAATTTTATGATTGAAATGTAGGGGTGGAGTCTAGCCTGTTCATCTGGAGATAGGATTGAGTAGCCAATGAGGCCTCTGTGTGGGCATGGCTTTCTCCTGATATGTCTGGGAAATCTCACGATAGTTCCCTCGTGGAAATGAGAAGCTATCTTCTCCAGTTATTGGGAGTTAGTCTGAGAGACAATGAATCACGGACAAGATGGCAGCGTCCGAGAAGCTGGAGGAGCCGGCGGAGAGACCACACGGCTTTGCCTTGATGGAGCCAGACCTCTGAAGCTGGGGCGGCCACATGGAGACCTCTGCCAGCGATGCGTCGCTTCTGCTGTTGATGGACCCTGAGCCCTGGAAGCGAGGAGCCATGGGGAGACCCTTGCCAACACCAGGATTCTGCACCCACTGACCTGTGACTTCATGAGTCAGAAGGAGACTTTATAGACTGATTTCGGGCATATGGGTTAATATCAGACTTATGACTTTGAACTGGACGGGGCTCAATGTCCTGTTCCTCTTGTATATAAATCTTCTCCTTATATCCATATGCATACCCATATGCATGTTCCTCTAGTCTACCGGGATTGACACACCCTCCCAGGGAGAGAGACAAGGCTGTCAGCTCCCATCGAGAGAAGCATTCTTGGAAACCCGACGGGGCAGTGGTACTCTGGTTTCCAGAGTTGCTATGAACCAGATTAGTGACAGCGGCTGTGGTTTGGTTTAATCCGGCATGGTGGTGCCAAGAGTTAAGCATGCAGCAGCAGCTACCACCTGGGAGGTTGAATGCCTGAACCCACCCAGACTTCGCCCCAAAGAAAGGCCGCACCACGTGCTCTGAGGAACCTATATGGAGCTCATCTCACACCTGCCACTCACAGGGAGCCCTGTGACTCACAGCTGCCCCAACAGAGGTGTGGCTTCATTCTTTAATCTGACATAAATGTGTGTATGCAGCAGGGACCATCGGAGTGGAGGAGGCGGGGGTGGGGTGGGGTGGGGAGAAGCGTTGTGCACAGCAGCCAACATCCCCAGGAGCTGCTGCAGCTCCAGCATGGGAGCAGGAGAGGGCGAGCCGAGGGGCTCCAGTGACAGGCAGCAACCGGGCCCCGTCTCTGCCAACAGCTGCTCCTACCAGGGCGCGTGTGTCCTGCTGGGATGATATTCTGAATCTGTTTTATTTCAGGAGTGGCTTGGGAAATGGACAGCAGCAGTCACTCAAATTCAACACAAAGGAGACATCGACTAACCCACTTTCACAGTGGCAGGAGTGGCACCAGGGAAGCCAGAAATGGGGGTAGAAAGTGGTTTCTGGGAACGCTGAGTCACAACTCAGAGGCAGGGACTCCTTTCCAACTCTGTGCACGGGGAGACAGATCTCCACGGGACAGCCATGCTTCGGGAGTTGCCAAACAGATACAAAAATTGCACTCTGAAGATTCAGTGCGAATAACTGAAGCCGGGCAGACACAGATTTTTTTAGAGGAAGAGGAAGCACAGCCCTAGATTTGAATGGCAGTCAGAGAGGAAACAGTTCCCAGACTCCCTGGCTAAGCTATGCGCTCCCACTCCCCCCGCCCCCCACCCACCCACCAAGGAACAGTGCTAACTCCCCCACCCCACATCCCACCTACTCCCAGGGGCCCTGATGGGGGCTCAAACCTCCCTCCCCTAGGTCTGGTCAGGGAGCCTGGCTTCAGGGTTCTAGGAAACACCAGGCTTTGGGGGAAGTAATACCTTGTAGCAGCAAGCTACCATCCTGCAGAGCTAAGTTCAGAGGGGGCTACACATAGCCATGCTGGCTCGACAGCGCCTGGCCACTTAGTGGCTGGTGACCTGGACGAATTACTTCCCCTCTGTGTGCCTCAGTTTCTGCATCTGGGGAATGGGGGTGACTGCAAACAGGCTGAGTGAGCATTTGCTGCGGATCAGAGGTTACGTGAACAGCCACCTGCTGCCCCACAGGAGAACTGCGCCCACACGATGTACTGTAAGGCAGCTCTGCTCTGCCGGGCAGGGTCTCTGGGTCAGAGAACTCGCTGGCCACGCGTGTGGTCCGTTTAGAGCAGTGTGGGCTCACTGCAATGGTATTTCATTGCTGGCTGAATAAATCATGAAGTCCTTTAGAACTGGAGGAGGAGGAAGAACAAGAAGAGAAGGCGTTCTGGAGGGGGAGGGGTGGGGAGAAGAGACTGGGATCACGGCTCACCCCCCTTCCTGCAAGGAGTCAGCTGCACTGGTCTCCCCAGCTGTGTCAAGTCTGTCTCTCCCTCCCCATGCTCCAGTCACCCTGGCCTCCCTCCGTCTGTTCCCTCTGCCCATCTGTGTCCTGCCCCACCCCTCCCAGTCCTCCTCAGGGCACTCCCTCCCTCAGTGCGGACGCTCTGGGATCCCTAACATTCAATGAAACGTGTATTTATTTGCGTAACGTGTCTCCCTCCAGGCAGAGAACAAGCTGGGGAGTCATCACTGGGGCATGACTTTCCCAGATTCCTAGTCAACACAAACCAGGGAAACAACTGACCCTGTGAAGCTCGGCCCCGGTGGCAAAGGCTCGACTCACAGCAGCCCATGCGCAACGGGGCGAGACGCTGAGCCTGAGCAGCCCTAGCTAACCTTCATTGGGGGGTGAGTCATAGAGTGATCCAGGGCCTGGGCTTTCTTGGGCAGACTGCCAGGCCTTTCTTCCTAGTCTCTCTGTCTTGAAAGCTCTCTTGTGATCTGGTCAAAGCAATTCACATGCAAGCCTCCACTGGCAGATGGCTGAATACCACATGCACTGGCCAGGAAGTAAGCCTGTAAGTCGGGGCGGGGTAGTTGGGGCAGCCCCGACTCCACACAGCCCATGCCTGGGCACCAGGCCATGAGAAGGAAGCCCAGCAAAGTCCCTCTGACTGACACACAACAACTGTGCGCCCATCAGTCAGTCTCCTTTGCCATCAGAAGAGAACCAGCACCACGGCCACGCCGCCTTGTGCGGTGCCCATATGTGCAGTGGATGGTGTCAGTGCCTCCACTCGAACCGTCACAAAGAGCCCGCAGGGCAGTCAGCAACCCCCTCCTAGTTCCAGTGCCCAGGACTCAGCAAAGGCCGGAGTCACCCGTGGTCTTAACCACTAGGCCACACACCCCCAGCAGTTGAGAGGGCCTGCATTGGTATACCCAGGCACAGAAAGCACACAGGGCACGTCACACACCTGACCAGAAAACCACGACATAAACGCCAGACGTGGGGGCCTTCCTGCACTTTATGGGCAGGTCGATCAAAGGCATCCCCATGGTGACCCTGCGAGGGGTGGGGGTGCAACGTACCGGAACTATTAGCAGAGTAGAGAAGAAATTGCAGAGGAATTCCAGCAGGAATGGCTCCGATGGCCGCATCTTTCCATCAATATTAATCATCTTCGGGACCTCCGGCACGAGGCTGATGGCGGCTTTGAAGAAAGCATCCGCTGCAAGGTGGAAGAGAAGCCCCCGCTGAGAGCTGGCAGGGGCCGGTGCCTCCTTCCTATCTGCCCTGCGGCCAATGCCGAGGATGACAAGGGGGCGTGGCTGGGGACGGCCTGCAGGTCCCAGAGGGGGCTTTCTGTGTCGGTCACCGACCTGGTGGGCCATCTGGCTGCAAGGAGGTGACTGTGAGCACGGCCGCAGCTAAGAGAACCTCAGCCAATGGGCTCCAGATGAGGAGGGGAGGCAGGTGGGAAACACTGCCATCACAGGCCCAGTCTCTGGGGCTGAGGAGCCCCCTGGACGGGTGCACTGAGTCCTGGTGTCCACAGCGAGGCAGCGGCTGTCATTCCACCTGATTCTCCAATGGAGAGAGGAGCGAGATTTGTCTGAGCTGCCTGCTGGGTGCCCTAGGAGGTCCCCAAGGTGGGGAAGGTGCTAGGCTCGAACTCGGGTCTGCTTGAAGCCTAAGAGCCTGGTTTTGTCACAGAAATACGTGACAAAACATGTCTGAAGGAATGCATGCGTGCACATGAACATGCACACCCACCACATATGCCCCACACACCATCCTCCCCCACCTCCCCCTCTCCCCCCGCCAACTCACCACCCTGTGTGACACAGACACCACAAACATCCTTCACTCGCCACACACATCCCCCCGTGTCCGACACACAACACACTGCCATATCACACATCCATACCGCATATTGTGCACGCATACCACATCACGCAGAGACATACACATCACCTACATACCATGTCACATGCCTATGCCACATCTTCTCACCACGCACGCCACATAGACACCGCACACACCCACACACAGCATTGTTGTTGTTGTTGTTCTTGTTTGGGGCCATCCAGTCAGTCCCAATCCAATGCACAACAGGACAAAACACAACCTGGCGCTGCGCCCCCACAAGTGGTGCTGCACCCAAGCCCACTGCTGCTGCAGCCCCTGTGTCCATCCAGCTGCTCAGGGACCTCCCACTTTGCTGGGCCTCTGCTTCACACAGAGCTTGAGAGACTCCACCTGTGCCACAACTCTAACGAGACATTTGGAAAATGAAAATATTTAAGGTATATGAAATAATCTACAAAACTACAAGTTCAAAGGGCAGTAGGAAAGGGGGAGGAAGGGAGAAATAGTGGGAGAAAGGGAAGATTGGAGACTGGAGAAAGGAGATGGGAAAGGAGAGAGCTCTTTCTAGAACTGCCAAACTATTAACCATGATAGAAAGCCTCAAGGTCTAAACCGGGCAGGGGTGGGGTGGTGATGGTGATGGTATGTATATGTGTTGGGGGGAGGGGCACAAAACCAAATAGCATTGACCCCACAGATGGAAATGTCGACAGCGCAACAAGATCAAACGTGTTCACGGTCCAAGGGCAGCTCTACTCAAAACGACTGGCAGCGATGCACAGAGAAGCCTGGAGGAGCCCAGGAGCCCCAGGCAGCCTCCCCAAGGGAAGAGGGTTGCGGCCACAGTCTACTCTGCTGCCGGGAGCCCTGCCTGCCCTGAAGGAGCAGGGCATGCGTCCGAGGCCGTCCAGAGACTTTCCACCTTCTCTTCCTTCCGAGGGAAGAGACCGTCCCCTGGAAAGATGCCCCTCTCAGCGCTTTGTGAAGGAAGCTCCAGCAGCATCCACTGGGTCTGGCACTCACACCCTGCCTGCACTCCCCTCAGCACCCTTAGTAAGCACCAGCTGTGACCAGGGCACTCTCTTGGGCACCAGGGCCAGAAACTGGGGCACGAGTTGACAACATGACTGTGGAGCTGTGATTGGGGTGAACACACTGCACCTCGGGATTGCCGCCGGCTCTGTACCTGCTCCTCAGGATGCCCAGAGCAGCCCATCTCCTTGCTGGTGTGGTAAGAGCTCTGTTACGGAAACATTTCATGTCGGTTCCCAGAAGAGTTGAAGCTTGCAGGACCTTCTAGCTTTCCTACAAATAGGAGTGAGCTGGCTGCCAATCAAGAATGCGGAGGGAGGGTCCAGTCCACCTGGAGGTGCCTTGGCAGAAAGGTCTGGCAAACTGCTCTAAAGCAGCAGCGTTGCAACCCTGTGGGTCACCAAGAGGTGATGCTGACCTTGTAGAGCCTTTCAGCGCTCCTGGGCCCTGCCTCTAAGTTGCCTGTCTTCACCCCCAAGTGGGCCTGCAGGAAAGGTACAGAATGTCTGTTCCCGGAGGAAGCTGGCTCTCAAAAGGGGAATGGTCGAGGGAAAGCTGAGCAGAGAAGGTGGGAGACAGAGTCCACCACCTCCTGTCATTACAGATTTGTGAACCAGAGGAGGAGGCAGCTTGGCTGGAGAGTGGAGAGGGAATCCCCCAACCTCTGAGCAGGCAGAGCCTGAGGCAGCAGTAAGATGGACAGATCAGCCGGGAGGCAGTGGCAGCACTCAGGAGAGATGGCAGGTAAAATGGGAAAACACCATCATCTTTCAATCCCTGCAGTTTCTGCAGCCCCTTGAATAGCAGCAGTGGCACTGGCGGCAGAACCTGCAGTGTGAGGGCTGAGTAGGCACAGGCTGCCGCGCCCGCATCCTCATGGGAGTTCATCTGACAAGCGACAGTCACACCCATACCAGGAGGTCCTCTCTCCCCATTTGAGTAGAGAACTGAGCAGAGAAGCTGGTCGGAGGCCGAGCCAGCCTTGGCAGCTCAAGCCCTCCGCACACAGAGCCCCACAAAGGCAAGAAGGCGGCTCTCCTGCCTGGTGGAGCTGTGCGTGCTCCTTTATTAAAGCTGTATTCCCCTTTTTGCTTGGGTGGCTGGGAAGCTCAGCCTTCTTCTTTGGCTGGAAAAGTTTACCTCTGCCTACGCTTCTAATTCAGTTCTCCTCTCCATCTTGCTTGTGCTTGTGAGTTTTGATTTCCACAAGTCAAGAACCTATTTTCCCCAAACTTAACTTTTGGAATAAATTATGGTACTGACATAGATATAAAAAACATATGTCTTGTCTATAATCACAAGCAGGGCTTTTCTGTGTCCCGAACTCAAAACTCACTGCCGATTCCAACTCTCTGTGACCCTGTAAAGGCGAGCAGAAGTGCCCTCGTGTGTTCACTCTTCACAGGAGCAGGAACCCTCAGCTTTCTCCCGAGGAGCAGCTGGTGGTTTTGAACAGCTGACCTCGCGATCAGTGCCCAACATGTATTCACTACACCACAAACACATCACCTTCAGTTCATACGGGGAGAAGAGGAGAGGAGGGTAGTCTGAGGAGGAGGGTAGAAACACTTTGGTATCCTCACCATAAGTCAGAGATGCCTGGTGGTAAGGCTGACCTCCTTCCACTACCCCAAACCCTTACAGTGGATCTCTCTAAGCCCCTCCCTCCACACACTTTCTTTAAAGAAAGGTTTCTGTAAGAAAACCCAGTGAGCACCAGGGGGCACCAGGACCCGTCCCAGGACATCCCTCCCCTCTGTTACACAAAGGACACCAATTCTGTATTCTGTGGCAGACCACACTTTGAGAACCAGGTGGCCATGTGCTGCACTGACAGTGAGGTGACCCTATAGCGTAGGAAACACCCCAGGCTGCTCTCGACAGTTTTTCAAGGGAAGCAGTAGGTGCATCATGAATTGCTTTTCCTTAGCAAGAACTGAAATTCCATTCAGAGCACCATGGAAGAGCATTTACTGCTTCTGTAATGTGTTACTCAGCAGCCCTGGGACGGTGGCCACCATGGCGTCTCATGAAACCAAGACAACAGCTTTGTCCAAGGCGCTCAGCTCCTCAGCACCACCCCCAGCAGTGCTCACTCTGAAGGACAAGGGAACAAAAGTCAGGTCAGGGGGAGAGCACAGAGTGCGCCACAGTTGCGTTTGCCTTTCTATCCTCACTAGACTTGACACGGACACGCAAAAATGTCTGCGAGACGTCTCAATCTCACATTGACAAGTCGACCTCAGATCCTACCACACAGGAAAAGAATGTGTCCTCCGAGCATGAGAATTGTGGATAATCGACCAGCTGTGACATCCCAGGGAAGACCACTCTCGGTCAAATGCACAATGTGTGTTTTTCAAAAGGTTAACAGGAAAGATGAGAAATCTGATTCCAATTCCTAAGAAGTATTCCCCCTGTTCCACGACGGAGGCAAAAAGCAGGCCTGTGTATGTACACTTATACAATAAGGAACTTTCAGTTCACAAAATCCAAGATAGATAAACCCTCAGAAACAGTAGTGGAAGTAGCAATTCCCTGAGGACACGGGAAGAGAGTGGGGAAGGGGAAACCGAAAGCAATGAAGAAGGCAAGACCCCACCTACAACAGAACTGTAGGTGAATGGATACAGTGGATGGTGTAAGATAGGACAATAATGATGATATGCGATATATCCAGGGTCCATGGGAGTGGTAGGTAGGAGGAGGGAGGGGATAAAGGGGAACTGATATCAAAGAGTTCGAGAAGAAAATGTAAAATGTATTGAAAATAATGACAGCAATTTTACAATTATGCTTAATCGAGTGGAACTGTGGATTGTACTAACATCTAGAAGTGCTCCTAATAAAATGTCAAAAACAACAACAACCAAGCAGCAATTGTATGGGATTCTCCACCCGCACGCACCTCCTTCCATCTCACTCAGGATAGCAACTAGGTGGCTTTGCTGCTGCTTCTTTTTTAGGGCAAAAGTTATATAATCAAAAAGCCTAATGGGATTTGGTTCGTTAGTTTGGGGATTCAGTGTCATGGTTTCATGGTAAATCTAGTTAATTAGCCTAATAACTGAATTTAATGCTTTTGTTTTACTTCCTTGTTTATTGTGTAATGCCTGGGGTCTTACAGAGGCCAAATGGTTGGTCCCTCTTGGCCTGGTGCAACAGAGGAGGAGTAGTTAGATATTGGGGGAGGGGGAGTGGTGAGGATATGGAAGGGGGGACTAACTGCCTCTGCGGACAACTGCGCCCTTTGCCACGAGACCAGAAGAACTAGGTGGAGCCCAGCAATCACTGAATGTTCTGACCAAAGACTCCAAGGGAAAAAAAAAAAGATTCCAAGGAAGAATTGTGACTAAAGGAGGAAACTGCCAACAGTATTTCAAATACTCAGGAAATCCAGATGCTCTGAGATCACGTTGCCTAATGAAGCAAGACTACAACTTGGGCATTTCCACTTAAAATTTCTAGGGGAATTTTTCTTTAGCACTCTGAACCAATGTAAGTTTGTTGTAAAACTTCCAAACACAGAAACTTGTGGGAAAAAAAAAAAAAGTCAAGTGAAGTCCTAAAGCACTGTAGGACACAGAACTGGGTCCTTGGCTCAGGTTTCTGAAAAGAATATGGGCAATCAAGATGCCTTTGCTGGATGAAAGATTTAGTAAATCGGGGTTTCACTGGTCCTAGACTACTTAATTAATTTAGGGAAGCTAAGGGGAGGAGGATACAGCCATGTATATCCATGTATATCCATGTATATCCTGGAGCACTCTCTTGGGCCGCCTAGATCAGTGCTACAAGCTTCACAGACTACTCAGCCAAGGTCTGGGAACAAAGGGCCGTTGCTGTCTCCAGGGCATGTCCCAGATGGTTGGAAGTGCAGGATGTTGTGCAGACTTCTGAACCTATGGCTGAGCCCTAGCGACAGAGCCTTAGTGGCCAGGGGTGCTGAGACTAGCAGGGAGTGACGTGTGATCTAATTCTAGGTGAAACATCACAGAGAAGTGTCAGGCAGTGGTTGGCAATGAGGAGTGGAAATGCAAAAAGCTAAAGCCTTGATCCACTTCCAGACAGGGCCTAGACTCATCTGACTGTGCCACCCAGTGTGACACAGGTAGCTCTGCCCACCTTGCACTGCCACCCAGTCAATTCAATTCTGACTCACAGCAACCTCGCCGGGCAGAGTACAACGGCCTCCTTGGGCTTCTGAAGCTATACATTTTTTAATCCAGTCGGTTCCGACTCATGGCGCTCCTCTGTACAACAGAAGGAACACCCTCTGGTCCTGCCCCATCCTCACAATTGCGCTACATTGTTTGAGCCCATTGTTACAGCCACCGGGTTGATCCATCTTGGCAAATGTCTTCCTCTTTTTCATTGTGGTGGTCATGTATTCAAGATGTCAAATTTCATGATTGAGATGTAGGGGTGGAGTCTAGCCTGTGAATCTGGAGATAGCCATTGAGGAGCCAATGAGGCCTGTGTGGGCATGGTGTTCTCCTGAGACTTCTGGGAAATCTCCTGGTATTCCCCTAGTGGAGATGAGAGGCCATCTGCTCAGTTGTCGGGAGTCAGTCTCTGAGATGACGAACTATGAACAAGACAAGATGGCAGCATCCGAGGAGCTGAAGGAGCCAGAGGAGAAGCCACATGGCCTTACCCTGATAGAACCAGACCTCTTAAGCTGGAGAAGCCATGTGGAGACCCCTGCCGGCGATGAGTTCCTTCTACCACCTCTGGATGCTGTTGATGGACCCTGAGCCCTAAAAGCGAGGAGTCATGGGGTGACGCCCGCCAGCACCAGGACTCTACACCCACTGGTCTGTGACTTCGTGAGTCGGAAAGAGACTTCATAGACTGATAGCAGGCATATGGGCTAATATTGGACTTATGACTTTGAACTGGACTGAGTTGGGATGCTTTCTCAATGTCCCATTCCTTGTGTAAATAAACCTTACCCTTATATCCATATGCGTGTCTATGAATTTGTTTCTCTCGTCTACCCAGACTAACACATTCGTCTACTTTAGCAAGCATGATGTCCTTCTCCAGGGACTGGTCTCTCCTGACAATATGTTCAAAGTATGTAAGATGAAGTCTGGCCACCCCTGCTTCTAAGATACAATCGGGCTGGAATGTCCTTTTAGCAGTCCATGATACTTTCAATATTCTTCTCCAACATAATTAAAATATATCAATTCTTTGTGCTTCCTTATTCAATGTCCAATTTCCACATGCAGATGAGGCCAGGGAAAGCAACTTAGTCTTCAAAGTAACATCATTGCTTTTAATACTCAAGAGGTCTTATGCTCCAGATTTACCTAATGCAGTATGTCTTTTGACGTCTTGACTGATGCTTCCATGAGCATTAACTGTGGATTCAAGCATGGCGAAAATCTTTGACAACTTCAACCTTTTCTCCATTTACATGTTACCTATTGGTCCAGCTGTGAGTCTTTTGGCCTTCTTTACTTTGAGTGGTAATCCACGCTGCAGGCTGCAATCCTTCATCTTCATTGGCAAGTACTTCAAGTTCTCCTCACTTTCAGCAAGCCAGATTAAGTCATTTGAATAGAGCAGATTGTTAATAAACCTTCCCTCAATCCAGGATTCTTCATATAATCCAGCTTCTCTGATGACGATTTCCCGAGTATGCAGATTGATTAAATACGGTGGTAGGATACAACCCTGGTGCACACTTTTCTTGATTTTAAACCATGTAGTATGCCCCTGTTACGTTCCCACAACTGTCCACTGACACGAATCACATGAGCACACTGAAGTTTTCTGGAATTCTCATTTTGCTCAAGGCTATCCATAGTTTGTTAGGATGCACACAGTTGAACACCATTGCATAGCCAATAAAACAGAAGCAAATAGATTTCTGGTAATTTTATGCTTTTAGCCAAGATCCACCAGGCATCAGCAATAGTATCCCTTGTTCCATGTCCTGTTCTGAATCCAGCCTGAACCTCGGTAGGTTCTCCCTGTCAATGTACTGCTACATCCGCTGTTGATCTTTCACAAGATTTAACTTGCATACACTATCAACGGTACTGTTCTATAATTTGATCATTCTGTTGCATCACTTTTCTTGGGCATGAGTGTAAACAGGTCTCTTCTAGTCAGTTGGCCAGGTACCTGTTTTCCAGATTTCCCGTCAACCCCAGATGCCTTGTTTTGGGCTAATGCTTTCAGTGCAGCTTGAACTTCTTCCCTCAATACCATTGATTCTTGCTTACTAGCTACCTCTTGAATGGGTTAAATGTTAACTAGATCTTTTTGTTTCAATGGCTCTGTATATTCTTTCCACCTTTTTTTTTTTCCACCTTCTTTTGATGCTCCCTGCATCATTGAATATATCTTGACAGAGGCAGAAAAGCTGGTGAGCTTGAAACACTGCCTTTCTGGTTCGGAACCCAATGTACTACTCACTACATCACTAAGGCCACCTACTCCCTTCTAGAGTGAACACTGAGCGGGGAGACTGACCAGCTAGCCAGCCACACAGCACACCTGAGGGGTTGTCATGGCTACTGTCAGTGGCTGTCAAGTCAGCACCCAATGCATGGCAAGCCCATGTGCTACAGAGCAGAATCCATGGGGGTCTTCTGGACTGTAGTCCTTATGAACACAGATCGCCAGGCCTTTCTTCTGTGACATCCCTGGGTGGATTTTCTGAGGGGTACCTCCTTCATTTTCTACCAGGAGTAGTGAAGATCATACACTGTTGTGGGCTCTCCTCAAGGAAACCTACCGTCAGTGCAGTGACCTTGAAGACTCTGCTTTGCCAGAGGGTCCTCTCTGATTAGCATCTACAGGCAGCTGCTTTTACCAGGGTTCTTGTCAGGCTTTCAGGCTCTCACGGCAACCTGTGACCTCCCTTTCAGGTGTAGACAGCTCAGGGGCATATGGCTCCTGTGTGGCTGGCTACCTCCACAGTCCACAGAGACATGGTCTGCATCCTGATGCTCCATGCACAGCTCTGACAGTGCAGCGGGGCTTGTGTCCTAAGAGACTACACCACTCGTCAATGGAACAGATGTCAGGAAGCTTCAGAAGGCAGGTTATTCATTGTCTGAGAGAGCAAAAACCTGGAAAGAGCTCAGATACCTTTCAAAAGGAATTTGGGTGGGGTTAAGGAAAGGAGGGAGAGTATAAATGACTGCACTTAAAAAAAAAAAAGTGTGTGTGTGTGTGTGAGAGAGAGAGAGAGAGAGAGAGCAGACAGACAATTCCAAAGAATGAGATGAATCTGCACAAGTGACACTGAGCAGGTAGAGTGAGGAGAAGCAAAGGGACAGGCTAGGATTTACTGGTATGAGGGACTCAATGATACAGCTACATTTCAGGGAGTGGGGGGATGAATAAAAATGCGAGTACATCTGATAATGTACGAGAAACTTAAACTGATTTTTCCACAAGCTTTTTGAAATCCCCCTCAGATGTACATGAGTCTATACACATATTTATATATATACATATAATCATTTGCTCCCTCTGTCTTGCTCTGGACACGGGGGCTTGAACAGAATGCACCCAGGAGAGGATGGACTTTCCCTGGAGCTATGTGAAGGCCCCTGCACAGGCACAGCTCTCCAAAAGAGAGACCTGGAGAGGTACCAGGGAGGCAGTAGGTGCCCAACCCCAAGGCTGGGGGTTCCCCCATGCCCTGGGCTCTGTGGGAGAAAGAGAGACCTGAACCTGCTTCCCTGAAGATTACAGCCAAAGGGACGGGGGCGGTAACCATGAGTCAGAAATAGACTCACTGGCTTCATAACATCATCTCGAAAGGATTGTCCAATTGTCCACAGTGGGCTGCTTAGGGAGGAAAAGTGTATAAGGAACGAGAAAAGATTCCTAGGGACTTTAATGTGGGGGAGATTTATTTTTACTTTTCTAAGTTCCTCACGTCTGTATTGCTATTTTTTTTAATTTTCAAATAAACATGCACTATTTTTATAACAAAAGTCATTAAGATGTAAATAACACACAGTTTACCCATTCTTTAATGTGGGCGGGGAGGCCTCCCCAAACACCCTCCCTTCCAGATGGCAGCGAGTTGGCAAGTGTGACCTCCAAGGAAAAAAAGTTCCCTCTTTTGTGTCCTTGGCTTTGAAAACACAGACTATGACTCAGTGCCTGAATCAGAGGAGGTAGCCAGGGAGCGATAACACCAGACTGCCTTTAGATACAGCGTGCTGTGGGTCAAAGAATTCATTAGGTCAGTGCTAATGGAAATTTCTACTGCTGGTCAGGTTTATCATCTCCCAGAGTCATGCAAGATCCACATCCATCCCCTCCCAGAAGGGTCACAAGGAAGGGGCGAGTCAGCCAGGGTACAGCTTAACAATGATGAAACATACAACATTCCTCTAATTTTTTAATATCTCACCACCCCACCCCCCACCCTAACTGCCATGATCCCAGCTCTACCTTACAAATCCAGCTAGACCAGAGTATGTGCACACCAGTACAGATAAGAGCTCTCCACACTCGGAATCCAAAACAGATAAACC
>PVJH01028540.1:0-27179 GCA_004026705.1 Nesogale talazaci
GAGGGAGGGAGGGAGGGAGGGAGAGAGGCTTAGGTGTTTGTATATGAAGGCACAGGGGGATGTTATTTGCTTGGCCTTGTTCTCTGTGCTTCTTTGCCTTTGCTTTCTGTTTGCATGCCTTTCTTATGCCACTGGGCAGAATCAACTGTCCCCACAGGACCCAGCCACTTTTGCAACTTCTATAGTTACAACTAGAAGCCAAGGACCACAACAAAGTTCCATTGCCACCTGATCAAATTGAAAGAAATATAAAAACAATGCAGTGTCTTGGAGACAACAGATAATTTCAGATCACACAAAGAATCAATAATTAATGGCAGAAATTAGGGACCAATCTACAAAGTCAAGGGGTCTTTGTGTGAAATAAAAGGTATTGGAACTTCCAGGAAGGGAATTCAGAAAGATTCTCATGTATTTTCAATGGACAGAGTAAAACATTAAGAGTGCAATGGGGTGAAAAAACCACCCCAACAGTAGAACAGCATAACAAAAGAAATGAGCATTTGTTTAGAATACAAAATCACCATGTAGAAATCATGAAGATTAATACAAAGATATAAGAATTAGACAACATTTTGAAGGAGCAAAGCAGTAGAAAGGAAGCAGTGGAAGACTGAATAAATGAGTTTGAAAACAAATCTCTCAAAAGCAATCTAGGAAAAGAAAAACCCATAAGAAAAAAACAAAACAATCTGAAGAAATATTAAGGTGCATGCAGGACATTGTCAAGAGGAATACCATACATGTGAGCGATGTTCCAGAGCAAGAAGAAAGAAAAATTACAGAAATTGCTGGAAGATATTTCCCTATCATCATAAAAAAGAATTAGACAATCATTAGAGAAGCTGAAAAAAAACCTGCAAATAATGTAGATTCCCCAAAGAAAATTTCTATAGCATATTATAGTTCAATATCAAAGATGAGGAAAGAATTCTGAAACCAGCTTCAGCAAAGGAAGAGGAATTGATAGGAATAAGTTTGGATTTTTCAGCAAAATCCATGAAGGCATTGGGCTGGCATATATAAAATACTGAAAGGAAAAAGATCAACTGAGACTCTTATATTCAGCAAATTATCCCTTAGAAATGAGGAAATAAGGGTATGTCCAGATAAGGAGCAATTAAAGAAAGTTGGGGAAACAAGACGATAGATAGATAGATAGATAGATAGATAGATAGATAGATAGATAGATAGATAGATGATGTCCTTGGACAGAGATCAATATACAAGACACAATTACACAAAAATCAGCCCATATAAAGCAATATCTACAATTAAAGTTCAAGACTGAAAATAGAGGAACAGAAATATCATTCCACAATTAAGACAAAAAGTTATAGTTGAATAGTATAAATACAAATATTCTAATGGACAGAAAGGAAGTCAGGTTGTTCACAAGAGACACCAGGCTTAAACTTGTTGAGAGAATAATTAACAACAGCATAGAAAAGCTAAAAACATCTAAATAAAAATGAAAAAATTAAAAGCCTGGCAAAAACTAAACTAACAGCAAAGAAAAAACTGACAGGAAAATTGACTGTGTAGTCTGGGTAGACTAGAGAAACAAATCCAGAGAGAAACTCACATGTGTATAAAAATGAGGTTTACATACAAGAGCAATTAAGTATTGAGAAAACATCACAGTGTCCAAATCAAGTCCATAAGTCCAATACTAGAGCGTATGTCTGATATCAAGCTATAAAGTCCTCTTCAGACTCACGCAACACATGCAATGACACTGAATGCAGGAAGCTCACAGGGCAGTGGCTGGAATTCTTGTGGATCCAGTGGTGGTGTATGCATCTCAGCGCTGGTAGGGGTCTCCACATGGCTTCTCCAACTCCAAGGTTTTGGCTGCCATCAGCCTGTCAAGCCATGTGACTTGCCATCAAGAATGTCTCACAGGGACTGATCCTGCATCCCATCTCCAATGAGCTATTTATCTTTGTAAAACCTCCAAAAGAGAGAATCAAGCTGTGATCTGATAAACTTCATTCACCCCTTCACTCTTAATCCTCAAATTGACAGCAGATTATGTAACTACCACACTGACAAACAAAATAAATCCACCCAATAAAAATAAGAGGCACTAATAAACCAACACCACTAGAAAAAAACACATGGAAAAATGACCAAAAAAATCATACCAATCAATAATGCCACTAAACATAAATGGACTGAATGCAATCATCAAGAATGCAATTTAAGGCTTAAATTTTTTGAGTCCTTTCAGTTTTAGTTATGCTGAAAGTATTCTTTCCTTTGAGTTTTCTAACTCTAGGTATTTATATATTTCATTATAATATTTGACATTGTCTTCTCAAGCTGCCCTTTGACATTTTCTGTTCAGTTCCTTGACTTCCTCCTCTTTTCTGTGTGCTTTAGTTGCTCTACAATTAGAATAAAGTGTCAGAGCCTCCTCTGACATCCACTTTGATCTTCTCTTTCTTTCCTGTCTTTTTAATGACCTTTTGCTTTCTTCATGAATGATGTTCTTCATGTCCTACCACAGTTCATCAGTTATTCTGTCATTAATGTTCAATGGCCAAATCTTTTTTTTTTCATTTACATAGTCTTCATTACACATCTCAAAAATGGTAAGGTGGAGAGAAAGACACAACTGACCCATCCAGATGAGGGACATCTTTGCATATGAGACCATAATCATGTTCAAAGAATACACAGCTTCATGATGAAATTTTAAAACATGGGAAATAAAACCAGGAAAGGGAGCAAAAGTAGAGACAGCTAGACCAGAGACAGAGGTATAAGTGGTTCCCTTGTAGCACAAGAACTCAGAGAAGCTGCTTGATATAGGCCTTCTCTCTAATAAAACCTTAAGCTATTTTTCAGAGATATTGCCCTATGGTACCATCTTGTGGACTACATTTCCCACAATTCCTTGCACCCAACATTATACAGTAGAAACAGAGCCTTCTTAGTATGAGGTTCCCAGAGTTTCTCAAGATCCTTTAAAAAGCCTCTCAACCCATGTGCTTTGAAAAGAAGTCCTCTCAGATCTGTTCTTGAGACACTCAGAAAATTTAGGTGGGATAGACCCCAGGTCCTATTTTGGTCCTCATGAACTTGTTTCCATTTTCTTCAGCTTTAACCTGTTTGTTTGGTATATAATTTTCTGCTTATGGAATCCATGACATGTAGTTCTATAAAGACAGTAACTAGATTGAAAAATGTCTAGGGGCATGGCAGGGGAAAATGAGGGAAATGAGCTAATCACCATGATTTTCAGAAAAAATTCTGAAATTGACTGTGGTAATCTTGGACAAATCTTTCTGATATAATTGAACTATTAAATTGTATAATAGGTGAGGTGTGGGGCAATAAAACTATTTAAAATAAATAAATAAAAATAAAAGAATGGAAAAATAGCTCATGCTGATAGCAAGTATAAAACAATCATTTGATTGGGTCTTTTACAGCTCTTATAATATTCCACACATCCATTGTGTCAAGCACATTTGTGCATATGTTGCCATCATCCTTTTCAAAATATTTTCTTTCTGCTTAAATCCTTGGTATCAGCTCCTCATTTTTTCCCTCTCTCTCCCACCTTTCCTCCCACATAAATTGATAATTTAGAAATGATTATTTTCATATCTTATACCAACCAATTTTAAGCAGCAAGAAGGACAATACTATCTCTGATAAAATTTAATTCAAGGCAAAACCTTGAAGTGTGGTGAGAAGATACAACCCTGTTGTATGGTGAAAGACAAAGAAGGATATTACATAATGATTAAAGGGGCAATTGGACAAGAAAGCAAACCATAGTAAATATCTATGCACCTAATTAGAGACCTCAAAATACATTAATCATTATACAACCGAGGAGAAAAAGAGACAATACTAAAATAATAGTAATAAACTTCAATCCACCACTCTCAATACAGAATAAAACAACTGAAAAGAAACTCAGTAAAGACATAGAGTAACTAAACAGGACAGTTAATCAACGTGACCTCTTCATCATATTCAGAATACTCAAGCTAACAACAACACAATATACATTCTTTCTCAACGCACAGGGTACATTCTCCAGAAGAAACCACAGGTTAGGCCACAGAGCATTCTTTAATCAATTTAAAATAGTGGTATATTACAAACCATTCTTGTAAGCATAAAACAAAATGTTGAATGATGCAGGAAATATCCAGAGACGATGGAGAGAATACACAGAATCACAATACCAAAAAGAACTAACCCACAGACCATTTCAGGGGGTAGAAGATGCGCAAGAACCATTGGTGCTGAGGGAATAAATGAAGCTGTTCTGAGAGTAGTAGTCATAAAGCAAGACTCCAGAAATTGATGAAATGACAATTGAAGTATCTCAACGAGCTGATGAGCACAGGAAGCGCTTACTTGCTCATGCCAGGAAATTTGGAAGACCGTTTCTTGGCCAACTGACTGGAAGAGCGTCAAATTTGCACCCCTTCCAAAGAAAGGTGACTCAACAGGATGCTCAAACTATAGGACAATTTCATTGACATGCACAAGTAAAGCTTTGCTTATGGTCATCCAAAATGGTTGCAGCCGTACATTGACAGGGAATTGCCAGAATTTCAGACCCTATTCAGGAGAGGAGATATAACATGGACTTATGTCAGATAGATCTTGGCTCAAAACAGAGAATACCTGAGAGATATTTCCCGTGTTTCATGGATTATGCAAAGGCATTCAGCTGTGTGGACCATAATAAACTGTGGAAAATGGGAATTCAAAACACTTCCTTGTACTCACGTGAAACTTGCCATTACTCAAGAGGCAGTTGTGGGAACATAACTAGGGAAGACTGTACGATTTAAAATCAAGGAAGGTGTGTGTCAGGGTTTTGTCCTCTCACCATACTTGTTCAATCTGCTTTCTGAGCAAATCATCAGAGAAGCTGAATTAGAAGAGTGTGGCATCAGAATTGGAGGGAGGTTTGGTAAGAAACTGCAATATTCAGATGACACTGCCTTTCTGAAAGTGAGGAGGACATGAAGCGCAGTGTCTCTAGAACTGAATTAGCTTGTTGAAATATTTCTATTGGTATTCGATAGTGCAGCTTGAATTTCTTCCTTCTGTATCATCAGTTCTTGATCATATGCGATCTCTTGAAATGGTCCGATATTGACCAGTTATTTTGGTACAATTATCCTCCCTCTTACTTCTATCTTCTTTTGATGCTTCCTACATCATTCAATATTTTGTCCATAGGATCCTTCAATACTGGCCCACTAATTCAACAACCCTTCCACTCAAGATGTAAGTATTTTTGTTATTTGGGGTGGGGGGGCATCACTGCCCTCTGGTGAGAGTAGGAGGCCCAGCCTTGCTCCTGGAGAGCTGCTGCTGGATTTGAACCACCAAGCCAGTGGGCCGCAGTCCCGCACACAACCACGACGCCACCAGGGCCCAGCAGTAGTATTGTTTCAGTTCTTTTAGTTTGAGACATGCTGAACATGTTCTTCCCTCTTATCTTCTAACTCCAAATCTTTGCACATTCATTATGCTTTATGACGCTTTCCTCAGCCTCCTTTTGAAATTTTCTGTTCAGCTCTTTTGCTTCGTTGTGTATTCCATTTGTTTTAGTTGCTGTACAACCACGAGCCTCTTCTACACTTAGAGTCTCTCCTATTATCCATTTAGTGTTTTCATTTTCTCCTGTTCATTTCATGACTCTTTGGCTTTGTTATTTTCTGATTTTTTTAAATGTCATCCGACAAGTTGTTTGGTCTCAATCATTCGTATTTAGTGCAACAAATCTGTTCTTGAGATGGTCTGTAACTTAAGGTAGGATATAGTCAAGGTCATCTCTGGGCATCCTGAACTTATTTTAATTTTCTTCAGCTTCGATATGAGCAATTAACAGCGTCCTCACAGTCAGCCCTTGGTCTTATCTTGGTTGATGGATTTGTGTTTCTCCATGGTCTCTTCCATGGGCAAAATGGTGTGGGAAGCATGAGATCAAAATGGAAAGCATGCACAGGGTCACTTTACCGAAAGAATTGGTCAACACCATTTCAAGAACACCATATGAGCAAAAGGCAATAGCGTTGAAAGAAGTCTTGGCTGCACTGGAAGCATTAGCAAAACAAGGCTTTGGGAATTGATGGAACACCAATTGAAATGTTTTAATAAGCTGATAAAGCATAGGGAACACTCATTAATCTATGTGAAGAAATTTGAATGGTAACTCACTGGCTAGCCCACTGTAAGAGATCCATATTTATGCCCATTCTAAAGAAAGATGACTCAACAAAATGAAGAAATTATCAAACAATATTATTCATCTCACCTGTAAGTAAAATGTTGCCAAAGATGATTTTTAAATGGTTGCAGCAGGACCTTGGCAGGTACCTGTCAGAAAGTCAACCAAATTCAGAAGAGAGAGTAGAACTTAGAATATCACTGCTGATATCAGATGGATTTGGCTACAGCAGAGAATACCAGAAAGGTATTTATTTGTATGCTGTTTACTCTGCAGAGGCATTCAATTGTGTGGCCCATAACAAACTGCAGATGACATTAACAAGAGTAAGAATTCCAGAACATTTCATTGTGTTCATACAGAATATGTACAAGGACTATGAGGCAGTGATTTGACCATAGCAAGGGTAAACTGCAAGATTTAAAATCAGGAAAAGTGTGTGTCAGGGTTGTATCATCTCAAGATACCTACTCAATCGGTATGCTCAGCAAATAATCCAAGAAACTGGATTCTATGAAGAAGAATGCAACATCCAGATTAGAGGAAGGCTTATGAGCAACTTATGCGATGCCTGCTGAAAATGAAGAGGACTTGAAGCACTTGATGATGGAAAGAAAAAACTATAACCTTCCATATGGGTTGCAACTCAATGTATAGAAAACATAAATCCTCATAGCTAGATCAATAGACAACATCATCATAAACGGAGAAAAGATTAAAGTTGTTAATGCTTTCATCTTGTGTGGATCCAATCAATACAAATGGAATCTGCAGTCCAGAAATCAACCCACTGCACTGAGAAAATCTGTGCAGTCGTTAAGAGTGTTGAAGAGCAAGGGTGTCACTTTGAAAACTAAAGTATGCCTGACCCAAACCATGATTTTACATATATATATATATACACATATACATATATATGTGGTGGGTGGTGTGTTAAATTGAACAATTATTAAGGAATACCACAAAAAAATTGAAGGATTTGAATTATGGTTTTGTCAAAGAATATTTAAAGAATCATGTACTGCCAGAACAACAAATTGTTACCTCCCAATTTTTCTAGGTTCATACTTCTTCCATTCCTTGTTTTGATTATTACTGGATATTTGCAGTTGTTTATTCTCATTCTGAGTCATGCTACATCAGCGAATATAAATCTTGAAAACTTTCCCCAATCTCTATCATTAAAGTCAACTCTACTTGGAGGAGGAAGCTCTCCACAGGTATATCTGGAGTGCCATGCGAAGTGAGGGGTTCAACTGGCATTGCCTATCAGACAGTATCCTGCTATTGTTCATACGATTTTCAGGGGCTAATTTCTTGAAAGTGGACCACCTCTCTATTCCTAGTCTGGAAACTCTGCTGAAACCTGATCACCATGAGTGACCCTGCTGGTTTTTAAAATAACTTCCCAAGTATCATAGAAACATGCACTCCACCACAATACAGTAAATATACAGATGGCTGGTGGGATGTTAAATATATTGTTTGATCATTTCTAAATTCTTTTAGTCATCCTTCTTTGAAAAGTGCATGGATCTCTTTTAGTCAATTGTTTTTCAAATAATTTAGTGTAGATGAATATTTTCAGTACCGCACCTACTTGGTTAAAACATCTTAAATGCTATTCCATCAATCTCTGGAGCCTTATTCTTCAACAATTCCTTAAGTACAGCTTAGAATTCTTCCTTCTTATTTTCAGTTCTTTATTATATATTACCTCTTGAAATGGCTAGATATAAACCAATTTCTTTTCATATAATATCTCTGTGTAATCTCTCTCTCTCTCTCTCTCTCTCTCTCTCTCTCTCTCTCTCTCTCTGCCTTTCTTTTTTCATCATTGAGTAACATTTTATTTTGATGTCACATTAAAAAATTATGTCACTGGATAGGGGAGCAGGTGGAGGGGTCTGAGGGCCTCAGCCCCTATCTCAATATGTGGACAGCCACCCACCCCTCAGAAGACTTTACTTCAGAGGACAGTACTGAAGCTGCAGCTCTGGGAGAGGGACATGTCCAACCAGAGCACATGGGAGTAAATAAAGGGGGGAGAGAGAGTGGAGCACATCCTGGCCCACCAATCCTTGAGGATGATATCCCCACTCAGAACAACCAGTGCACAGAGAAGACCATATGACTGGCCCCACCACGAAACATGATGTCCCTGGCTGACCCAAGGCCCTACGGGGACAACACTGGAGACACAACACAAGGTCTGGTGGTACCCAGTGTGATCCCACCACACAGAAGCAAAACACTAAGGGCATGCAGCAGAACAGCAGTGGGGGGTGGGGCAGAGCATGGAGGTCCTGAGGGAGTGCCAAGGATAAACTTTGAGGTCAGGGTGTGGCACCCCATTGGACTCAATCAGAAGTCAACAGACCTTGAACTGTTTACAGGTTTTTCTTTTTATCATTATATTTAATTTTTAACTTCTTTATATATTTTTCTGGACATTGGTTTTTTTTTTGTTGTTATCATCATTTTGTTTTCTTTAGTTACTTCATCTTGCTATGTCTTGTTTTCTTGTGCATATTGGTTTCTCTACAGGTCAATCTAGATAAGATAGGCTAGATAAACAATCTGGAGAAGAAAACAATGGGAGTGATGGTTTGGGGGCTACATGGGAGGGGGGGTTGAGGGAAAGGAGATGATGGTGACCAACCCAGGGACAAGGAAACAGCAAGTGCTCCAAAATCAGTGGCCAGGAGGGTGTGAGAGGCCTATTAGGAATTGATAAAGGAAAATGTAACAGAAAGCAATTACTGAAATCCAAATGAAGACTAAGCATGATTGTGGGACAAGAGGTAAGTAAAAGGAAATAGAGGAAAGAAATAAGAGACAAAGGACATTTATAGAGGTCTAAATACAAGGATGTACATAGGTAAATATATTTATATATGATGATGGGGAAATAGATCTACATGCATATACTTATAGGGTTAATATTAAGATAGCAGATGGGCATTGAACCTCCACTCAAGTATTTCCTCAATGTAAGAACACTTTGTCTATTAAATTGGTATTCCATGATGCTCACCTTCCTGACACTATCAATGAAGTCAAATGTGTGCATAAGTAAAAGTGGTGGAGGAAGCTGATGATGCCCAACAAATAAAAGATATAGCACCTGAGGTCTTAAAGGCTTGAAGATAAACAAGTGGTCATCTAGCTGAGAAGCAACAAAGCCCACATGGAAGAAGTACACCAGCCTTTGTGTTAACGAAGTGTCAAAGGGATCAGGTATCAGGCATCAAAGAACTAAAAATTATATCATTGTAAATGAGAGGGAGTACAGATTGGGGAACCAAAGCCCATCAGTCGGTAACAGGACATTCTCTTACAGAAGGGTCACAGGGAGGAGATGAGCCAGTCAGGATGCAGTGTAGCAACAATGAAACATACAACTTTCCTCTTGTTCTTCAATGCTTCCTCCCCTCCTACTATCATGATCCCAATTCTACCTTAGAAATCTGGCTAGACCAAAAGATGTACACTGGTACAGATAGGAACTGGAGATATAGGGAATCCAGAACAGAGGATTCCTTCAGGACCAGTGGTGAAAGTGGAAATACTGAGAGGGTGGAGGGGAGGGGGGGAGACTATAAAGGGAGAGTCAATTATAAGGTTCTACATATAACCTTCTCCATGGGGTGCAGACAACAAGGAAGTGAGTGAAGGGAGATATCAGACAGTGTAAGATATAACAAAATAATAAAAATTTATAAATTATTGAGGGTTCATGAGGAAGGGGGGAGTGGGAAGGGAGGGGGGAAATGAGGCGCTAATATCAAAGGCTTAAGTAGAAAGCAAATGTTTTGAGAATGATGTTGGTAACAAATGTGCTTGGCATATAATAGATGTATGTATTAACTGTGATGAGTTATATGAGCCCTCAATAAAATGATTTTCTTAACAAAATGCTTCCTTTAAACCCTTGTAAATGTTTTCTAATCAAATCCCAAATATGTAATATGTTTAAGATCTAATGAAATGTTTTCCTTAGACCTTTATAAATGTTTCCTGATCAAATCCCAATCAAGCATTGTCACATTATATAGGTACAAAGTTACATAGAAATCAGTTATTTCCAATTAAAAAATCCAAAATCTTGATCTTTCCGCAAAATAACAGTTTGCAGTAATAGTCCAGTCACTTTTGCATAAAATGTTCACTTATGATTGAATGCCAGTGTGTCCCTTAGACAGCATCAGGGATGAAAGAAATATCTCAGCAGGCAGCAATCGCCCTTCTCCGGATGCTGAGGTCTTCTTTGATGTCCTGCTGACGTCAGTAACGGGCAGGATCGGGTTACAGCATCTCTGCTTCTCTCCTTTGCTTTGGGCCTTGCTGGCTGGAGGGAAATCCATCTATCTCCTTTCCCTCAGCCCTGCTTGATGGTCCACGTGGGCCGAGAGAATGAGGGGGGCGGGGGAGGACGTGGGGAGAGCGAACGGGGAGGAGAGGGAGAGGAGTTGGGGAAGGAGAGGTGAGAGAGCGAAAGGGCGAGAGGGGAGGCAAGAGCAAGTCAATAAAATGATTTTCAAAATGATGTCACACAAAATTGCTGGTTTTACTTCTTTTCCCCTTTCACCCTGCTTTTTTGGGTATAAATACCTAGAAATTTCTTAAGGACCACTCAGGGAGGTACGACTGAAGCGCTGCTCAAGCTAGTGCAGGGGCAGTGGTTGTAAGCTTCAGTAAGGCCCAAGATCTTTTGGTTCATAAACATATTTTGAGTTTGATAATGAAATGTAGGAAAAATAAATAAAAGGGCATGAGTGCAATATGAATATTAAAGGTGCAAAATCTCTACTTAAAACATTCCACATTTTTAGCAGCTTTATTGGCGCATAATTTACATATCATACAACTCAATAGTTCAATCGTCCAGTCATATCAAGGAGAATAGTACAATCATCAACATATAAATTTTAGAGGTTCCACCACCCCATTGGATAAATTGACATCCTACGTTCTTTTTTATCATTTTATTGGGAGCTCATACATCTCTTATCACAATCCACACATCCATCTATTGTGTGAAGCACATTTATACATATACTGCCATCATGATTTTTAAAACATTTGTTTTCTACTTGAGCCCTTGGTATCAGCTCCTCATTTTTCCCTCCTTCCCCAACTCTCCCTCATGCACCCTTGATAATTTATAAGTTATTATTATATTATTATTATTTCATGTCTTACACTGACCGGACAATCCACATTCTTAAAGTCCTTGAGAGAATCTCATTTCTTCTTTGTGTTAGACACTTAGTAGATGTGCAATAGATAACTGCTGAAGACAAGAGTAAATTAAATCTGTATTCAAATGCGATACTGAACTGATACTGAATATTTACATCATATGCCACACTGTATTTGTATTTATGTATTTATGTATTCATGTTATATACCACATATTAGAAAAAGTAATAATTTTGTTGAATATGTCATAAAATCATAAATGAATCAGATGTAGTTTATTTTTCATTTCTGTCACTAACAGTGAGCATATTTTGTATTTTAAATGAAATATATCACTATCAATATAATATACAATTGCCCATATTTTAATCTACATATAACATAGAGGTTATAGTTCAGTAGATATTGTGATATACCATAGCATCAATTATTCCTTAAAATTTTGAGAAATATTGCTCATGAACTAGGTTTAAATATTACATCAAAATCTCTATCAGCTGCCTCAAAAGATAGATCTGATCAGTACAGGAAATCCATGATAACTTCAATATTTTCTTCATTTACCATGATGTTGCTTGTTGATTCAGTTGTGAAGATTTGGGTTTTCTTTATAAAAGTTGTTATCCATACTGAAGGTAGCAATCCTTGTTCTTCATCATCAAATGCTCACTTTCAGGAAGCAAGGCTGTGTAACATTATTTAAAAGCATCCAGTCCTAATGTCACATTCTTCTTCATGTAATCCAGCTTCTCTGATTATTTGTTTAATATACAGCTTGAACAAGTATGGTGAGAAGATTCACCTGACACACAACTTTCTTTTACACCATGCTGCATTCCCTTCTTCTAGTCACACAATTGCCTCCTGCTCCATGTACAAGTTCTGTAGACATAGAATTAAATGTTCTGGAATTCCCATTCTTCTCTCTTGGTCCACACAGTTGAATGTTTTCTTATAAGCACTAAAGCGCAAGTAAGCATCTGTCTAGTATTCTCTGCTTTGAGTCAAGCTTCATCAGATATTAGCAATTATATGCCTTGTTCCATGACCTCTTCTGAATCCAGTCTTAACCTCTGACAGTTCTCTGCCAGTGTACAGCTGCAACCATTGTTGGATGCTCTTTGGCAAAAATTTTACTTGCACACACAATCAGGACATAAAACAAATGAATAAATAAATCAGGATATTGTTGTATTGTTTTAGCATTCTATTTATCTCCATCTCACCTCCAACTGAGGTCATCAACTGTGACCTGATTGACAATCTAGATTCCACCCCTTCCTTGAGGTGACAGTAGCTTATGTAACTGTCACAAGGAGACTGAAATTTTCTCCATTTCATGCTTCTGCGCTGGTCTTTTGCTCCTACAACTTTACTAAGATTCTGGAACTTTTCAAAGCCCGATCCTCTACTTTAAACAATAGAACACCACACAAAGTTTACTTGTTTAGATTTAAATCTTCGGAGTCCTACTTAGGCACCTGACTGACTTTGCTTGGGATGAGATGATAAAGATAAATGATCTTGCCTATGTAACGACTTCTCCTTGAGATACACAGCTCGGGCCAGAAGCCCAGACCCTTCCCACTTCCAGCATCAATGTTTTCCCTTTATATCTTTCAACAGTGCAACTCAAGAGTTGATTCTTTTTCCTTAATTCCTTCAGCTTGTTGCGTGTGCTCTTCCCTTTTGATGCTCTAACTCCAGGTAGATGCATATTTCACTATAATACTTTGTCTTCTGCATTGGAAACATTTCATTCCGCTCATTTACGTCATCATTTCTTCCATTTGTTTTTGTTGGATTTTTTTCAAAATCATCCTATTGAGGGCTCTTGCAGCTGTTAGAACCATCCATACATCAATGGTATCAAGTACATTTGTATGTATGCTGCATTTCCTGATTATTTTCCACAGATGTAGGCAACTTGATTCCTATATGTCCCATCTTATAAGGTCTATGTGTATAATTTGTGTTTATGTTTGTTTTGAAAAGGTATTTGCAATGAATAATTCATTAGTGCTGCTAAGTTCTATCATGCAATTCCTAGCATCATTTTTTTTAAGATCACTTTACTGGGGGCTCTTACAGCTCCTTTAAATCCATACATGAATGGTATCAAGCATATTTGTACATATGTTGCCATCATCATTTTCTAAATATTTGCTTTCCATTTGAACACTCCTCTTTTTGCCCTCCCCATCCCCTTCCCACCCTCACGACTCCTTGGTAAATTTTAAGTTATTATTATTTTCACGTCTTGCAGCACTGACTGCCGTCTCCCTCCCCTCATATTTCTGTTGTTCACCCACTCAGGGTCGGTGGTATGTCTTAGCATCACTTCTCTCCCCAAGGCCACATTTTTATTATTATTTTGATCATTTTATTGGGGACTCTTACAGCTCTTTTAAAAATCATTTTACTGAGGGCTCATACAACTCTTATCACAATCCATACATTCATCCATTGTATGAAAAGTACATTTGTACATTTATTACCATCATCATTCTCAATACATTTGCTTTCTACTTAAGCCCTTGGTATTAGCTCCACATTTTTCCTCTCTCTCCCTGATCGTTCTTCCTCACGAACTGTGCTTATGTTAATTTCATGATTGAGATATAGGGGTGGAGTCTAGCCTGTCAATCTGGAGATAGCTATTGAGTAGCCACTGAGGCCTCTGTGTGGCCATGACTTTCTCCTAAGACTTTTAGAAAATCTCACGATATTTCACTTGTGAAGATGAGACGCTATCTTCCCTACTTGTTGGGAGTTAGTCTCAGAGAAGATGAATCACGGACAAGACAAGATGGCACCATTCAAGAAGCTGAAGGAGCCAGAGGAGAAACCACATGGCTTTGCCCTGATGGAGCCAGACCTCTGAAGCTAGAGAGGCCACGTGGGGACCCCGGCCAGAGATAAGTTGCTTCTGCCACCACTGGATGCTGTTGATGGACCCTGAGCCCTGGAAGCGAGGAGCCATGAGGAGGCCCCTGCCAGCGCTGGGATTCTGCACCCACTGACCTGTGACTTTGTGAGTCGGAAGGAGACATTATAGACTAGTATTAGGCATATGGGCTAATATCCGACTTATGACTTTGAACTAGACTGGGTTGGGATGCTTTCTCAGTGTTCCATTCCTTTTGTATACAAACCATTCCCATATATCCATATGCATGTCTATGAAATTTGTTCCTCTAGTCTACCCGGACTAACACACGAACTCTTGATAATTTATAAATTATTATTACTTTGTCATATCTTACACTGTCTGATGTCTCCCTTCACCCACTTCCCAGTTGTCCATACCCCCAAGGTGATGGTTATATGTAGATCCTTATAATTGTTTCCCCCTTTCTACCTTATCTTTCCTCCACCCTTCTGGTATTGCCACTCTCACCACTGGTCCTGAAGAGATCATCTCTCCTGGATTGCCCATGTTTCTGGTTCCTTTCTGTACCAGTGTACATCCTCTAGTCTAGCTAGATTTGTAATGTAGAATTGAGATCATGATCGTGGTGGTGGTGGTGAGGGGGGAGAAGCATTTAAGAACTAGAGGAAAGTTGTATATTTCATCATTGTTACACTGTACCCTGAACGGTTCATCTCCTCCCTGCAACCTTTCTGTAAGGGGATGTCGCTTCACTTATTGATGGGCTTTGGGTCTCCAATCTGTACTCCCCCTCATTCACAAAGATACAATTTTTAGTTCTTTGACATTTCATGGTCACACAGGCTGGTGTACTTCTTCCATGTGGGTTTTGTTGCTTCTGAGTTAGATGGCCACTTGTTTACCTTCAAACCTTTAAGACCCCAGACGCTATATCTTTTGATAGCTGGGCACCATCAACTCTCTTCACCACATTTGCTTATGCACCCATTTGTCTTCAGTGATCATGTCAGGAAGGTGAGTACGCAATGATGTGATTTTTGTTCTTTGATGCCTGATACCTGATCCCTTTGACACCTTGTGATGACACAGGCTGGTGTGCTTCTTCTATGTGGCCTTTGTTGCTTCTGAATCCCCAAGGAAATATTTTATAATTATTGATTTTCCTCTTTGCTTCCACTTTTTGTATTCTAAGCACCAATAACTTCCAATGTATTCTAATTGCATACTTGATCAAGTTAAAAATTCAAATGTTGATTTTCAGAAAATCTCTTGACTCCATCTTTGTTATTAATTGGGTGGGGCATAAATTTGAATAGTAATCATATTAACAGGTCTTACTTGGAGACATATGGATACTTTTCTATAACTGGAAGGATTGTGCTTCAGGATAGATCTTGAAATTTTCTTTCTGACAATGGACACCATGCCATTCCTCTTCTATTTGTCATTTCCAGTACAGTAAATGATGTGGCTGTAGGACTTAAACTGACCCATACTAATCTATTTCAGATCACTAGTGCCTAGGATACTGGTCTTAATGCCATCCATTTCATATTTTACAAATTTGAGTTTTTCTAGATTAATATTTCCCATTTTTCAAGTTCCAGTTATTAGTAGGGGTTGACAGCTGTTTCTTCTCATTCTCAGTTTATCACATCATCCGAAAAAGGATTCCAAACCTTGGGTCCATCCACATCATTAAGGTTAGCTCTACTTCGAGGAACAGGCTCCTCATCAGTTGTAGCTTGAGTGTTTTCCAACCTGAGGAATTCATCTTCTGGCACTATATCAGACAATGTCCTGCTCAGATTCATAGTGTTTCAGTTGTCTTTAAAAAATTGTAGAAATAGACCACTACATCCTTCTGTCTAGAAGCTCTGCTGAAATCTGTTCACCTTGGATGACACTGCTAATATTTGAAATGCCAGTGACATAGCTTCCAATGTCATGGCAACATGCAAGCCACTACAGAAGGACAAACTGACAGCTGGATGAATGGTGGACAGATAGAATAGACAATGAGATTTCCCTATCTGTGCCCACAGAAGAAATGAAACATAGATCACCAAAGATCAAGTGAAGTCATAGCTATATAAGTCATAATCCCTTGCTCAATTTTCCTAAGTTGACTTTTAGAATCAGAACTTATTTCAGGGATGATAGATGCATCCCAGAAAGGACTCCACGATATCAGGAGTATGCACAATAGTATTTCCCGTTTCTCATCTCAGAACATTCAACCACTTACTCAAGAACACAATAGGGAAAGTGGAAATTTAAGGATTGTGACTTGGACTGACTTTGACTCCCAGAGACATGAAGCATTCTGGCTCCCTCATAAATGAAATATTCTGCAAGGTCCCCATTATGTGTTGGTCAGTTTGTCACCCTGGAGTGGCTTGCATGGTGTGTAATGCTGGAAGCTACATCCCCAGTAGATGTTTGCAGCTGGTTCTGGTCTTATTGAGTCTTGCCACATCAATAAATGAAGGTCCTGAAGGTTTTACTCCAACCAACAGGGTCACCCAAGGGGAACAGGATACATCAAGAGTTTCCAGACTAATAAAAATCTATAAAGAAGATTTGGGCCATCCATTTCTGAGTGATGAGCTACTAAAAACATTGTGAATATCTGGCACAACGTCTGATATGCTTAAAACTTTATGACTTGCAGCAGAACCACTGAGGAAGAGCTGCCCTGTCACAAGAGAATCAGCCATAATCACATAACAGAGCAAAGCTTTCAGTACCTGCATCTGTTGAAGGGGTCCAACCCAAAATAAGAAGAAACAGCTGAAAACATCTACTGATATGCAGAACATGCAAGTTATAATGTATGAATACAAAATATTGGAAGTAGTCAAAAAAGAATGGAACATATAAAGATTGATATCCTAGTCATTAATGGGTTAAAATGAACTGGTATTGGCCATTATCATTCAGACAATACTATGTATTCTTATCCTGGGAATGACAGTCAAGAGGAATGGTATCATAGTCACCATCAAAAGGGACATTTCACAGTCTGTTGTGAAGTACAATGTAGTCTGTGAGGCAATGATATCTAGTTGCATAGTAGGACACTCAATTAAATCAACTCCTATACAAATTTACACATGGACCACTAAAGTCCATCATGAAGAAATTGAATAATTCTAACAACATCTTCAATCTGAAATTGATGAAACCTGTCATCAAGGTGCCTTGATAAGGATTGATAATTGGAACGCAAAAGTTGGAAACAAAGGAGAAGAACCACCAATTGGGAAATGTGATCTTCAGGATAGAAATGATGCTGGAGATCATGTGATAGAATTTGTAAGACAAAAAACTTCATCACAGATACCTTTTTCAATTACACAAATGGCAATTTTACATTTGGACTTTGTCAGATGTAATACATAAGAATTGAATTGATTACATCTGTGGAAAGAGACAAGGGAGAAGTTAAATGACAACAGCTAAAATACGGCCAAGGGCTGACTGAAAACAGACCATCAAATTCTCATATACAAGTTTAGTTTAAAGCTGAAGAAAATGAAAACAAGTCCACTTGAGCCAAAATGTGACATTAAGTCTATCCCACCTGGATTTTGAGAATAGATTTGATCCATTGAACACTAATGAGAGAAGATTTAATGAGTTGTGGGATGGCATCCAGAACATCGTACATAAAGAAAGCAAAAAGTTGTTAATAAGACAGGAAAGAAAGAAAAAAAATCAATGTGATGTCAGAAGAGACTCTGAAAGTTACTGGTGACTACAGAGTAGTTAAGGTAAAGAGAAGAAATTATGATGCAAAAGAGTTGAGCAGAACATTTCAAAGGGCAGTTTAGGAAGACAAAGTACAATATTAGAATGTCATATGCAAAGACTTGGAGTTAGAACATCAAAAGAAAGAAAATGTTCAGCCTCAATCTTCCTGAAAGAAGTGGGGGGGGGGGGAGAATTAAAGCTTCAAACTGCAATAATGAAGGATATTGAAGTCAAAATCAAATAAATAAATAAAAGCAAAATCTCTAACAATGCAAGAAGCTGTTCGTTTGTTTGCTAGTGGTAGAATACAGAGTCATTGTACCAAAGAGAACCAGTCAGCGTTCAACCATTTCAGGAAGTAGCATATGATCAAGAGCAGAGAAGGAAGAAGTTAAAGCTGCACGGAGGGCATAATAAAAAAATAAGGCTCCAGAAATTGAGAGAATATCAATTATATTTCTCAACACAGAGCTGAAGAAATGGAAGCACTCAGTCATCTATGTCAAGAAGCTTGGAAGACGACTCCCTGGCCAACCAACTGGAAGAGCTCCATAATTGTTTTTATTCTAAAGAAAGGAGACTCAACAGAATGTAGACATTATCGAACAGCATCATTAAGATGGCACAGAAATAAATTTTTACATAAGGTGATTCAACAACGGTTTCGGGAGTACATGGATAGTCGGCTGTGATGCCAGAAGTTCAGGCCAGATGCAGAAGAGGATATAGAACATGAGGTGTCTTTGCTGACAGAAGATGGACCGCGGCTGAAAGAAAAGGCATAAAGGCATTTGACTGTGTGGATCATAAACAACCATGGAGAGCATGTAGAAAAATTGGAATGCCAGAACACTTCATTGTGCTCATATGGAATTTAAACACAGACCTAGAAAGCAGTCTTTAGACCAGGGCAAGAGAATACTTCTTGATTCTTAAAATCAAGAAAAGTGTAAGTTGGGGTCATATCCTCTCATCATACTTATTCAATCTGTATGTTGAACATAAAATCAGAGACACTGGATTATCTGAAAAATGCAGCATCAAGATTGCAGGCAGGCTTATTAACAACCTGTGATATACAGAAAACAAAACCTTGCTTGCTCAAAGTGAGAAGGACTTGAAGTACTTGCTGAAGAAAATCAAGGGCGGTATAAGTCAATATGGGGTATAAGTCAATGTAAATGAAACATTAGTTTTCATAACTGAGCCTGTCAGTAATATCATGATATATGGGGAAAGATGGAAGCTATCAAGGGTTTCATATTACTTGGGTTCACAATCCCTTCTCATGGATGCAGCCATCAGGAGATCAAGCAATGCATTGCCTTGGATAAAACTCCTGAGCAAGGCCTCTTGAAAGTGTGGCCAAGATGTGACTTTGAAAGAGCCAAGATGTGACTTTGAAAACTAAGGTGTGCTTGGCTCAAGCCAGGATATTTTCAGTCACTTCATAAGCATGTTAAAGTCGGACATTGAATAAGGAAGATCAAAGAAGAGTCAGTGCATCTTAATTGTGATGCCGGCAAATAATATTGAAAGTGCTATGAACTGCCAAAAGAACAAGCAGATGTCCTGGAAAAGTGCTGCCAGCATTCTCCTTAGAAGAGAGGATGAAGAGACTCCATGTCAATGATGCCAACCTTTTTTATCAGGAGAGACCAGTCCCTGACAAAGAACATTATACTTGATAAAGTAGAAGGGCAGTGGAAAAGAGAAAGACCCTTGTCAAGATGGATTGACAGAGTGGCTGCTACAGTCAGTGTTGTTGGCAGATGCCATTGAGTCAGAGCCACAGGGACTCTGTGATAACAGAACGAGCCATTCCACGGCCCTGTGTCATCCTTACAATTGGTTCTATGCCTGAGTCCAGGGTTGCAGCCTCAGTCCATCTCATGGGGGGCTTTCCTCTTTGTCACCACCCCTCCACTTTATCAAGCGTGATGTCCATCTCCAGAGACAATGTCTCGCCTGACAGCATGTCCAATGTACATAAGACAAAGTCTTGCTAGCCTTACCTTTAAGGAGCACGCTGGCTGTACTTCTTCCATTACAGTTCAGCTTCTCCTTTTAGCAACCCATGGTACTTTCAACAGTCTTCTCTAACACCACCATTCAAAACATCTGTTCTTCAGTCTTCCATATTCAATGTCCGAGTTTCACATGCTGTGTCAGTCCGAGTAGACTAGAGGAACAAATTTCATAGACATGCATATGGATATAAGGAAAGGGTTTATATACAAAAGGAATATGAAACTAAGAAGGCATCCCAATCCAGTCCAGGACAAAGTCATAAGTCCGATATTAACTCATATGCCTGAAATTAGTCTACAAAGTCTCCTTCCGACTCATGAAGTCACAGGTCAGAGGATGCTTCTGCACTGGCAGGGATCTCCCCAGGGCTCTTCGCTTCCAGGGCTCAGGGTCCATCAACAGCATGCCACTCCAGCTTCAGAGGTCTGGCTCCATCAGGGCAAAACCATGTGGTCTCTCTGCTGGCTCCTCCAGCTTCTCAGACGCTGCCATCTTGTCTTTTCCATAACTCATCATCTCTGAGACTAACTCCCAACAAATGGGGAAGAGAGCTTCTTCATGAGGTAAATATCGTGAGATTTCCCAGAAGTCTCAGGAGAAAACCAGGCCCACATAGAGGCCTCATTGGCTACTCAATGGCTAGCTCCAGTGTAACAAGCTAGACTCCACCCCTACATCTCAATCATGAAATTAACATAAGCACATGACTGCCACACATGCATATGAAGAAATGTAAGATACTGTGGTTTGTGTCAGGCACACCTTAGTCCTCAAAGTAACAGCTTTTCTCTTCAATACTCTAAAGAGGTCTTGTGCATCAGATTTACCTAATGCGGTATGTGTTTTGATCTCTTGACCGTTGCTTCCATGAGCATTGATTGTGGAGCCAAAAAAGATAGGACTTTGACAACTTCAACCTTTTCTCCACTTATAATGTCAGCTATTGGTCCAGCAATTGGGATTTGGGTCTTCCTGACAGAGTTGTAATCCATCCTGAAGGCTATAATCCTTGATCTTCATCAGCAGGGTCACAAGAAGGAGATGAGCCAGTCAAGGTACAGTGTAGCAACAATGAGATATGCAACTTTTCTCTAGTTCTTAAATGCTTCTTCCCGCCCACGATCATGATCCCAATTCTACCTTACAAATCCAACTCAATCAGGGGATGTACAATGGAGCTGGAAAAATGGGGGATTCAGGACAGATGATCCCTTCAGGACCAGTGGTGAGAGTGGTGATACTGGGAGGGTGGAGCGAAGGTGGAGTAGAAAGGGGGAACCAATTGCAGGGATCTACATATAACCTCCTCCCTGGGGTACAGACAACAGAGAAGTCAGTGATGGGACACATTGGAAAGTGCATGACAAAATAATAACAATTTATAAATTATTAGGGGTTCATGGGGGAGGGGGAAGGGGAGGGAGGGGGTATATGGGGAGCTGATACCAGGGGCCTAAGTAGAAGGAGAATGTTTCGAGGAGGATGATGACAACAAATGTGCACATGTGGTCTGCATACAATTGACGTGTGTATTGATCGTGATACAAGTTGTATGAGCTCCCAGTAAAATGATTTATTATTTTAAAAAAGAACTCTTCTCATCATGTCTCTACTTAATTCACTGACCAGTCCCATGCAAAAGCCTAAAGAATGCTAGAGAATGACTAGAAACCACGACAAATGCAAGTAAGTGTAAGTGCAGGCAAAACACACTGTGCCAGATGGACTCAGTGTGTCGGAGCAGGCTACGATGACCTTGGGTGCATGGTACGCAGCAATTCATTTGACAAATGCATTTCTTTTTCTTCCCTGAAACATATGATTCAAATGAATTTGCATGCCTCTAACAACTCCAACTGTCCCTCAGTTTCACTTTTCCTCCTTGTTAAGCCATTCAAATCATTTCTGAAATTTGAGGGGTAAGAAATATGGAAGACTTTTAAAGATTATGAGCTTTCACTCTCAGTTTTTGTGTTATTTTTAAAGAAGCATGCTCAATGTAGTTGCGCAGCATAACAACAAATGAAGTCAGTAATTCATCCCATAAACCCTCCTTCAGTGTGGTTCTCTCCTACTTTTTACCCCCCATCCTTCCTCCCACACTCAATAATTTCCTGTCCTTCCCCTCACCCTGCTCCACACTCATTCTTGGCTTGTTCATAGTCTTCAAAGTCTTATCTTTTCATGTGAAATCCACGTTTCCCTTTCTATGTTTTTTCCTTATAATAACGGTGTCATGAAATATTTATAAGATTGACTAAGTTTGCTAAATATTTATCTAAAAGTGGAAGGATGAGGGAGAAAAATAATTAGACATATGAAGGGTCAAACAGGATATTGTTCTTGAATTCATTTCTTGAGATGAGCTGTGTAAATATACAGTGTGCTTCTTTAAAACCTCCAAAAAAGTCCCTCCAGATTCCTGTTCCTCAAACTGAAATAATATATTTAAGTGGCTTAAATATAGTGACAAGTTCATCTCAAACAAAAAAGAGAGAGAAAGAAAGAGCTAAAGAAAAATTCAAGCCTTAAGTTGAAATGTTGAAAGATTCTCTGGGCAAAATATTGAATGAGGCAGGAGACAATACAAGAAAATGGAAAGAATACACAAAGTCATCATACCAACAAGAATTAATCCACATCCTACATTTCCAGGAGCAAAAACCAATGGTCCTGAAGGACAAAATTCAACCTGCACTGAAAACATTAGCCAAAAACCAAGCTTCAGGAATTGATAAAATACCAACTGAAATATTCCAACTAACTCAAGAAGGACTGGGAGCACTCTCTTGTCTCTATCAGGAAATTTGGGAAGAGTGACTTGGCCAACTGGCTGGACAAGATGCATATCTGTGCCCACTGCAAAGAAAGATTACCCATCAGTATGCACAAATTATAGAACAATATCACATGGAAGCAAAATTTTGCTGAAGATGATTGAAAGAGATTCACACCAGTGCGTTGAAGGGGAACTGCCAGACATCCAGACAGGATTCAGAAGAGGGCATGGAACAAGGGATGTTCTTAGCATTAGATGGATATTGGCTAATGGGAGAGAATACCAAAAATGATGTTTACTAGTGTTTTATCGACTATGCCAAGGCATTCAACTGTATGGATCATAGCAAATTATGGATGGCCATTTGAAGAAGAACGGGAGTTTCAGAACCATTCACTGTACTCTTGCAGGACTTGTATATGGTTTAAGATGCAATTGGGCAAACAAATGGAATGCTGCGTGATTTGAAATCAGAAAAGACACATATCAAGCCTCCATCCCCTCACTATAATTATTCAGTTCATATGCTGAATAATCAGAGAAGTTGGATAATATGAAAAAGAATGTGACATCAGGACTGAAGGAAAGCTTATTAACAACCTTCAATATGCAGATGACACAATCTTGCTTGCTGAAAGTGAGGGGGACTTGGAGCACCTGCTGAGGAACATCGAGGACTGCAGGCTTCGGTATGAATTTCAACTTACTGGAAGACCAAAATCCTCCACAAGTGGACTAATAGTAACATCATGATAAGTGGGGAAACGGTTGAAGTTGTGAAAGCTTTTGTCTTGCTTGGATCCACAACCAATGTTCATGGACACAGTAGTCAAGAGAACAAAGGCATGTTGCCTTAGGTAAATCTGCTGCATAGGACCTCTCTAGAGTATTGAAAGGCAAGGGTGTTACTCTGAGGACTAAGATGTGCCTGACCTAAACTATGGTGTTTTCCATTGCCTCATATGCATGTGAAAGTTGGACACTGAGTAAGGAAAATCAAAGTGGAATTCTTTGGAATTGTGGTGCTGGTGAAGAAGATTGAAACTACACAGCAAATCTGCCTTGGACAGAGTACGACCAGCATGGTTCTTAAAGGCAAAAATGGTGAAACTGTGTCTTACTTACTTTGGACGTATTGACGAGAGGCCAGTTCCTGGAAGGCACCATACTTGATAAAGTGGATGGGGCAGAGAAAAAGAATAAGGTCCCCATCAAAATAGAGTGATGCAGTGGCCACAGCAACAGGCTCCATCCTAGACAGAGTTGTGAAGATGACACAGGACCGTGCAGTGTTTCATCATGTTGTGCGCAAGGTTGCTGAGTCAGAAGGGACCTGAAGCCACTACTGCCAGCAACTTTGCAAAGGATCATGTTCTCTAGTTGTGTTGATGTCTTGTAGTGTTTAAGAGAATGACCATTGCTTTACATTTGATATCATGATGTCATATTATGTTTTATATTATGCGATTTATGCTTTATATTATGCTTAGTGTTCCATTAGAGCTTGCTTATCCATCCATAGTAGGAATTTTTGGTTGTTTCCATGTCTTTGCTATTATTTTGCAGATGTGCATATATCTGTTCATACTGTACTATTTCTTTAGGGTATATATCCAGTAGAGGGATGGCAGTATCATATTTGCATATATTTAGGGCAATAACATACTGATTTTCATAGTAGCTGTACAATTCTACTAAGCCACCAGCATGTATGAGCATTCCAATCGCTCCATGTCTCCTCTCTAGCATTGATGATTTTCTGATATTTTGTTTTTGCTGAAAGTGTTGATGTGAGGTGGTGTCTCTTTTTGTTGCTGATGTTTTTTTTTTTTTTGGGGGGGGGCATCACTGCTCTCCAGTGGTGGGAGTAGGAGGGCCAGCCCCACTGCTGGAATTGAACCTCCGTCCCAGTGGGCTGCAGTCCCGTGCACAACCACTACACCACCAGGGCTCAACCCTGTTGCTGATGTTGTTTTAATTTGTATTCTCTTATGACTAATAAACATGAACACTGATTCATATGCTTCTTGGTTACTTGGATGTCATCTTTGCTAAACTGCCTATTCATATCTTCTGCCCATATTTTGAATGAATTATTTGTATTTTCTTGTTAAGGTGTTGTAGTTTTCTATAGATTTTGATAATTAACCTTTTATCTGATGTATCACTACTAAATTTTTTTCTAATATGTGACATCTCCTTTCATGAGATCTTTTGATGTGCACTCATGTCATACTTTTAAAATATTCTAGTCCATTATTTTGTAGTCTGGATGTTTTTTATTATGTTCAGGAGCATGTTAATGCTTTGTACTAGGGCCCTTAAGTTGTCCCTGATTTTTCATTTATGTTCTTTATTATTGGAGGGCTTATATGTAGGTCTTTGATCCATCTTGATTTCATTTTTGTACACGGTGTGAAGTAAAGGTCCTGTCTCATTCTTTTGAATGCGAAGATGCATTTTTTTCCAGCAATATCATTGAAAAGGACAGTACTTTCAGTACCTGGATAGATGTTTAGGCTCTCAATCATAATCCACTGGTCTTCACATCTATCATTGCACCAGTACTAGCCTGTTTTGATTCCTGTAGCTATATAATAGGCTTCAAAGTCTAAGGGTAAAAGGTCTTCTACTTTGTTTTTATGTTTTAGTAGTGTTTTATTTATCCTGGGTTTCTTTCCTTTCCATATCAAGTTGGTGATGCGTTTTTCCATTTCTTTGAAGCATTCTGGTGGAGTTTGGATGGAGGTTGCATTGAACTTGTAAAGTGTTTTGGGGTACTGTTGACCTTGTCACTGTTTCTTCCATCTATCCAGGAACATGGTAGCGTGTCCTATTTCTGTAGGTTTCTTGTGGGAACGTTGTGTCATTTTCCTTGTCTACATTTCTTGCTTTCTGGGAATATTTATTTCTACATGTTTTCCTATGCCCACAAGTCAAGACGATTAGAAATAGTTGGAATGGGTAGCACAAATGCAGTCACAGCTTCCCCTAAAGCTATGTGTTCTCCACCCACCCTTGCTTCATCATGGCTATCTTAAAGGTACAGTGTACACCTTTCCAGAAATAAGTTGATCTCTAGCACAACAGGGAGCAAAGCATACTTGATTCGCACATCCCTGCCTTATTGTACGTGTCTGTATTCTATGTGTCTGTTCTAATCTGTCTGGGGGCATCTGAAGAACAGACTCAATGGATTTATACTTGTGTGGCCAGTTTGGAGTTCCTGAAAGATGGAGAGCCTGTGGGAAAAGTCCAAATGTTGGCTGGAGCCATTGTGGGGCTAAAGTGAGTGATTACCAAATGCAATACCTTTATAGATACTGGAAGAACATTGGAAATTGGGGCATTAAAAGTCAATATGAAGAAACTACAAAATGTAAGCACATGTCCAGAGCAAGAAGAGTCTATCCTTTAACCTTTGGCTAACCTTATAGTCAATTCTTAAATGAATGCCCTGCCACAGAAGTGCTAGGATAGGTGCATTTTGTTTGGGTTTGGATTATTTGGGTTTTGGTTTCGATTTTGCTATTGCCCTCTGGCATGCAAGGAAATTGCTGTCAAGAAACTCGCTGGACACATGGATTTTGGAGCAGACCTCAGCATCTGCACATGACTAGGAAGGCCAATCCCTGCCCATAATAATTGGGAGAAGGTACTATAAAAACATATCACCACAGCATCTAACAATATTTTTTAAAAAAAGACCTAGGGAAGGGGGGAACTCTGATTCTGATTTCCAGAGTCACCACATTCTAATACTCAAATATATTATTTCTTTTTTGTTGTTGTTGTTTTGGTTTTATAAATATAATATTTCAACAACAACGAAAACACATTCCATACAAATAAACAGAAAGCATAGTATATTTGAAAGAAAAAAACAAAGTGACATAAGGTCTCCTGTTGAATGCCCAGATGCCTTAGACAGGGTTCTCTAGAGAAGAGAACTCCTATGTGGAGTTCATATGTGTACACATCAAGGGGATGGCTCACACAGTCATGGCGACAAGCAAGTTCCAAGTCTGTGGATCAGGTGTCAGGCTGGAGGCGTCTCCTGACTCATATAGGTACCAGGTCAGATGGCAGGTGTCTGGCGGAAGAAGCAAATGAATGGATCTAAGCGGTTTTGCCTGAAGTCGTACTTTAGCTATTGATGACTTGTTTTCATTTTCTTCAGCTTCAACTTCAACTTGCATAGGAGCAACTGATGTGTGTTCCACAGTGAACTCAAGTCCTTGTTCCAATGGGTGATACTGACATTCTTTGCTTCCTCTTTCCACAGATGTAGGTGATTTATG
>PVJH01028541.1:0-27200 GCA_004026705.1 Nesogale talazaci
CAGTATCAACACTCTCACCACTGGCCCTGAAGGGATTATCTGCCCTGGATTCACTATGTTTCTGGTTCCTATCTGTACCATATATCCCCTGGTCTAGTCAGATTTGTACAGTAGAATTGGGATCATGATAGTGGGGGGGAGGAAGCATTGAAAAACTAGAGGAAAGTTGCATATTTCATTGTTGCTACTTTGCACCCTGACTGACTCGTTCATTGCTACTTCATAACTAATTTTGCTATTGTAATGAATCGTTTGACCCACAGAGGGGTCACAACCCACAGGTTGAGAACCGCTCTCCTGTTTGTTTTTGTTGGCTAAATTCCTGAAGTTGTATTGAGGTCCGACAGACATTTTAAATGATACATTTCTGACCTGGTTGTTATTCAGGAAGTCTCTTCAGAGGGTCATTCTCCCACCTCATCAATTTTATTGTCTTAAAAAAAAATCAACCAGCAGCATGCCTGGTTCTCTTTGTGCAAGCCCTGGGGTTTCTTACACCCCAGTGCGTCTTGGACCTCAGCCATTGAGAAAGAAATGTGCCTGCAGTGTAGGGCCCTGTGAGTTCTGCTAAGGAGCCCTGGTGGCGCAGCGGTTAAGTGCTCATGGGTTCACTAGATGATTGGTCGTTTGCACCCACCAAGTCTTGCTCCAAGAAGGGAAGACGTGGCTGTCTGCTCCCAAGGTTGTTGGTTGTGACTCACAGCAGCCCAACGCACAGCTGGACAAGACAGTGCCCAACACAGTCCCTCCTTCCCGTCATTGTCATGTTTGACTCCATTCCTGCAGCCACTGTGTCACCCCATCTCCTGGATGCCTTCTTCTTTTTCGTTGCCCTTCTGTTTTACCCAGGACGGTGTCCTTTTCCAAGGGCTGATTTCAAAGGATCTGAGCTGACATGTTGCCCAATCTCCCTTCTAAGGAGCATTCTTCTGGCTGCTCTTCGTCCAAGACAGAGCTGTCTGGGGCACGTCTCAGTGTTCTTTGCCAGTACCGTCATCCAAGCCCCCTCAGTTCTTCTGGAGGTTTCCTTATTCATTGCTCCTGGGTGACACTTCTGCTCTGTCATGTGGGCTCACGATGAAGAGATCATGGAGTTGAGCATCAGTTTGGTGATTTTCCGTAACTGCCACCGACTTTCAGCTGTTCAAAGCCACCCAGTGCTCTGCTGAAAAGAGGTGAGAGGCTTTATACTCCTGCAAAGAGTGCCAGTGTGGGAGTCCTCTGGAGCAGTTCTGTCCTTTCCTATGGGTCACTAAGAGTTGGTATTGACCACGAGTTTAGTTTTTTTAATCCTAGTTGGTCTAAGACTGATAAATGCAATTTAGATCTTTGCCCTTGTCATGGGACTTTTCTGTCTATGGGTCTTTGATTGCCTTGATAAATGACTGTGGAAAATGATAAGGCACATGACATTTATAATAGAGGAACTTCAGTGACAAGAACCCTATGCCCATATGTATGTAGAGTTAGTTCTCCGTCTAAAAGATAATGTAGTATCCTCATGAAAGAAGACAAGACTTTTCTTCTGAGACAGTTTGGGAGGCATTTTAGATCACCTACACGAGGAGACTTCTAAACGTTCACGGGGAAGTGCCATTATCTATTCATTCCAACGTTCCCCAGAACTTTTGAAAACTTTTGTTATCATTTCCAGCCACCCTCTTAAACCCCCAAGTCTTAGGCATTCTGCAGAGTAGTCCTGGCTTCTACTCCCCCCTCCCCACTTATCATCCTCCTTTCCCGACCGACCCTCACCCCTGCTGTGGTGCAGAGTCCCCTGTGTCCCTCCTGCAGCCCTCCTCCAAGGATTCTGCCAGGGATGCCTCTCTCCTTTCAAAGCTGCAGAGGGGCCTCCAGCTGTGACTCAGGACCAGCAGGCAAGGGGAAGACAAGAGGGGATCTGGGACAAGCTGTCTCAGAAAACAAGCACACGGGGCCTGCTGCCTGCTCCAGGGGTGTGCACTTGAGTGCTTTGTGGAATATCTAGGAAAACCAGGACTGTCGGAGGCGGGGAATTTACTATGGTTTCAGAGGCTTTGCTGGGCTCTTCCAAGGCAGTCTTTCTGGGCTTCCTTTGCGGATCCTTCTGCCCTGGCGGGCACAGCCACATCCTTGTTGCTGGATGATGCTTAGCTGCAAACAGGTTGCGTAGAAGTCGAGGGTGCTTAAAGTTCAAGGCTGAGGCAATGATGCAAATCCTGTTGACTCTGTGTGTGTTGGCGGGCTTCTCTGGAACAGATGCCAGGAAGGCCTTTGGTGATGCCTCTGGGTGGATTTGAACCTCCAGCTGCACCTGTAGCAGTCTGCCCCACCCAGAGGCTTGGTCAGCTCTCTCCAGGAGGCATTGTCCTTTTCAGAGTGAGTTTGTCCTAGATCCCCTGTCACTGTCAGCAGTGACTGGTGATTTTGTCGGGCCTCTTGGGCAGGAGCACGAGACCCAGGGTTAGATATCTAATCTTGGCGGGCCTTCTTGCTGAATCTTGGACAACGTTCCTCTGTTTGGGTTTTTCCATGGCCATGTGCCAGTTTCCAATCTTTGCCCACCCCCTGGGGACAGCGGTGGAGCTGCCCTTTGAGGTGATGTTTGGTACACCTCTGACCGCTGCTTGGACTTTTTATCAAAGTCAGCCAGCCGGCAATGCCAGACTCAGGGGGTCCTCAAACTTTTTAAACAGGGGGCCAGTTCACTGTCCTTCAGACCATTGGAGGGCCGGACTATAGTTAAATAATAATAAAAAAGAAACCCTATGAACAAATTCACTATGGGCCCTCATTTGAGTTGGCTGCTAAGCAGGACAGGCAGCGGTGGCAAAAACACCCAGTGGGCTGCATAAATGTCTTTGGCAGGCCGCATGTGGTCCATAGTTTGAGAATCTCATACTTAGCTCGCATGTCTGGATGTTTCCTTTGAAGTGTCATGGTGGTCCCCTCCTTCTCAGACTTACTGTTATTGTTGGCCACTGTGAGTCCGCCCTCCACCTACAGAGCTCCCATGCACAACCAAACAGGCCTTTCACTGTCTCAATGATCTGTTGAAGAAAAAACCCTTGGGATCCAAAACGCGCACCCCCCCCCCCCCCCCCCAACTAATCAGCTGATTTTTGCGGGTAGACCAGGTCTAATGAAACCTGCTCAGAGTCACAGTGACTCTGATGCCTCCACTGACGGACAGCTGGTAACTGTGCGTGCGATGCATTGGGTGGGCTGAAGTTAATTATGTGTGGATTAATTGGTAAGTTCTAGAAGCTGTTTCATATTTAGCAGTTTACAACGGAGTAACGCCCCCAAAACAGTAAAAGCTTCATAGTACCTATTTTTTCCCATTAGGCAAGCATCCAGTAACTCACTCTGAGTTAGCGCACCCAGTAGCCTCGCCTGGGAAGGTTCTCTCTGGTCACCACGGATTTTTTCATAAAAGCAGCATCACTGAAACCTCATTGTGTGTGTGTGTGTGTGTGTGTGTGTGTGTGTGTGTGTGTGTGTGTGAAGGACGATTTAAGAGCACAGGGTGCAGCTGTGAAATTTTGTTTCCTGCTTGGGAAAAATGCTGCAGAAACTGTTGTCACGTTACACACAGCTTACAAGGACAGTGCCCTGGGAAACACTCAGGTATATGAATGGTTTTCTCATTTCAGAAAAGGTACTGTGTCAATTGATGACAAACCTCATTCTGGACAGCTGTCAATTTTCCAAACGACGAGCGTGTCGATCAACTCATAGTGCATTGGGAGTTCATTCCACTAAGTCAGACTGTTCATCAATCTTTCTATTCAGAGGTTCTGAAAAGATTGCATAACAGTGTGTGACAAAAAGAAGTCTGATTTCTGGCAGATGGGGGACTGGTTTTGCCACCACAACAGTGCACCTGCTCACACAGCCATCCCAGTATGTCAGTTTTTGGCAAAACCCAGCATGCCTCACCTCTCTCACGTGACCTCACCCGTGTGACATCTTGTTGGTTTCACATGTGAAGGAGGGACATGACAGACCAACGATTTGACAGTGTGGAAGTTCTGAAGAAGAGACAATAGGGGAAGATGCTGTCTGCCATCCAAACAGATAGACGAGTCCGAAAACTGTTTCCAAGAACGGAATCACAGATTTGACAGATGTATTAAGTGTCATGGAGAGTACTGTGAAGATGATAAGGATGTTTTGTCAAGAAAAAAATTCAATACATAGTTTTTGGGGGAGGAAGTTCTGTTTTTTTTGGGTGTTTTTTTTTTTTTTTTTTTTTGGTATCCCCTCGGACATCTCTAGGGGGAAGAAATAAAGGCTGGTGTGTGAGTAGCTGCTCACTCTATCTTTTTACATTTCGCCGGTTCTTCGGGCATCAGGCTGACCTTCTCTGTTTGATACTTTTTTCTAGGCATGACCTGGCTACAGGAGGTTGGTTTCATTCCCCCCGCCCCCCTTCCCCTTCTTCACAGTATTGTTGCTTGAAAACAAAAGCATCTGGAGCAGAGGAGAAGCTGTTACCTACTTGTCACTTAGCATTTCCTGCGCATTGTCCGTTTGTGTGTGCTGGCTGCAGAGAGTTAATGAAACGGACATCTGTCTCTTCGTCTGACATATGCAGGCTGTCCTCCACGCAGAACGAGTGGTGCTAGCAATGCCGTCTCCCTGCCCCTCCATCCCTTTTGTGTCTGGATCTGCCTTCTCCGGAAATAGCCACTTCCTTTATTCACCGGAGTAGCGCCCTCTACTTTCTAATCTTGTGGATAGGTCTTCATGGTATACCCAGCCTTAGATTCAGGATTACTCAGATTTCAATTTCTTCCCAGGCATTTCTATTCCCCCCAGTCTTTTTAAGCTCTCTCCATGTGTTATTAGGTCATAATGCCTGAGTGTGAATCTTATAAGTAGTGCTGACTACCGTCTATGGTGAAATGTTTGGCGGCTTACAGTTAACCCCTAGCTGCTCTGCAGGAGACCAGGCTTGGTGATCTGTTCCTGTGTAGCGTACAGTCTTGAAGCCTGTGAGCTAGTTCACCCTTCCTATAAGGTCACTGTAAGTTGGAACAACTCAACAGCATGCAATAGTAACAACAACCGTGGATCGGGGCTTCTGTGGGAGACACCCCAGTTTTATTCTCAGCCAGTGCACCTCACGCACAGGTGTAACCCGTCTGCCTTGGTTGCCGTGCTGGGGAAACAGGTCTCTCTGGAGCTTCTCTATTAAGAGAGACTAGAAGGAAAGGAACTGTTTCTTGATAGAGTTGTGGTCAGTGGACACGAAGACTGATAGTCAGCCTGCTGCTTTATAGAACCCGAATGGAAACATCAGTCAAGAAACCAACGATGCATTGCCTTGGGTATATCTTTCACGAGACCTTTTGAAAGTGTTGAAGAGCGAGGCTGTCACTTTGAGGACTCGGGCACACCAGACCCAAGCCTCGTGGGCATGTGAAAGTTGGAGAGTGATAGGGAAGAGTGGAAAAGAATTGGTGCATTTGAACAGTGGGATAGGTGACGGACAGCGAAAGGACCACCGGCTTCCAGGAGAACTAGCAAATCTGTCTTAGAAGAAAAAGTGCAGCCAGAATGCTCCTTAGAAGCAAGGATGGCGAGACTTCATCTCACATACATAGAAGCGCTGTCCAAAGAGACCAATCTCTGGAAAAGGACCTCATGATGGGTGACATAGAAAGTCAGTGGAAAAAGGGAGAGCCCATCAAGGATGTGGACTGACCCAGTGACTGCAATCATGGCTCAAACATAGTGATGTCTATGAGGCATGTGCTGGACCGGGCAGGGTTTTGTTCTGTAGTATGTGGGGTCACAACGATTGGAACCAACTTGATGGCATCTGACCAAGGGCTATCTGCTACTTTTTTTTTTTTTTTTGTATCCAAAACGGGTTTATTAGAGTAGCTTGCCACACATCTCAATTCAGGGTCTTTCAGTGTTGCTTCTGTCTGAAGAAGCATCCTTCTGTAAGCCTGACTTTTCCTCCTGGAGGCTGACAGAGGACAGTGGAGCAGCCAACACACAAAACAACCTTTTGTGCATGACTCAAGACCACGGTGATTTTATAGCAGCCTGGACACTTGACGTCCATGAAGTAGGAGCAGGGGTTCTGCACTGGGCACTTCTTCTTATGTTGCCGCTTCTCCTCTTCAGGAGAGGGATCGAGGAGATCCTTTGCGAGAGGCATGATCACCACAGAGGTAGGGAACTACTTCCTAACATGAGTCCCTGTGGATCCACCACTACTGTGGGCCAGTTATTTAAAGTCTCCATGGCCAGACTCCTGCACCTGTACACTGGGCACAGTAACAGAACCTACCTCAGCGGTCTTCTTGTAGAGATTAGGTGAGGACGACATCACCCAGAAGCACCTATCCTGAAGAAACGTGTTCACTCTGCGTCTCTTCCTGTCCCTGCACAGGGCTGCTTCTGATCGCTTCCTGATGCAGGACTGTTGTCAGCCTGTACAGTCTAGTGGTCCCCTGGCTGAGACATGTGTTTACCAAAAGCTTGGTGGTTAAACCCACCAGCTGCCGCACTTTCAATCTTGTGGTTTGCTTCTGTAACGCACGACCGCCTCGGAACCACCGAGAAGGCATGCTCTGCCCTGTCTGTGACTTGGACCTGACTCATCCGACAGTGGGTTATAGTTCAGGGAAATGGGCTGAGGACTTTGTGTTTTGCCTCTCTGACATGAACGGTGCCTGGCTTTGGGGAAAATCTTTCCATAAGGGAGGACTTAGGTACATTCTGGAGAAAATAGGTCGCCGAAGACAGCACAGGGCATTGTCAGTGAGGATCTTTTTCACCTCTTTCCCACGGCACATCCACATGTATTCAGAAATACACTCAAGCTCCCTTTTTAGCTCCAAGTTGCTAAGTCAGAATAAAAAGCAGTCAGTCAGTAGCTGGCACCCGTCCATTCCCTTAGGGCTGCGCTGGCTGTTTGGGGCTCTTGGCGGTTCTGCTTCCTGCCTCTCTCAGATGGCTTGCTCTCCTGTTTCAAGGCCGATGGCTCCGGCTTTATGGAGGGGGTGCATTCATCTGGCTCCTTAAGCTCCAGTAGCTCGAGATTCCCGGGTTTGCCGAATTCCTTATTTCGGATCATGGTGGACTCTGGCCAACTTCCAGATCAGGGCTTCTCAACTCCAGTCCTGTTCATGTTTGGGCTTCAAGAGTGTCTGTGCACCCTCAGGGTGATCAGCTCGAGCTGTGGTTTGTATCCACTCCATGACCACACTCCCAGCCCTCCTTGTGCTTGTGAGAAACCCCACTTTGGCAAGTGCAGGGCAAGATCATCCTCAGCTATGGTCCCCTTGTTTCAGATGCGTGGCTCTCAAAATGTCAGACCTGCTTAGACTCGACTCTAGAGTTTCCACTAAGCCTTGAGAGGTAAAGTTCTAGAACACAGCATTAAAAAAAAAAACCAAAAACCTAAAACACACTGCTTTCGAGTTGATGCTGACTCAGTGACTGTATAGGAGAGGTCAGGGCTGAGTTTCTCAGACTGTAACTGTTTACAAAACAAAGCCCCACGTTTCTCCTCCCCGTGGCATAGCTGGTGGTTTCGAACCGCTGACCTTACGATTAGCAGCCCAATGTGTAACCCCTGTGCCACCAGTGCTCCTTCATAATAAGAGCATACTGCTCTTTCTATAGGACAAGATGCCAGATTGTTGCCTGCAGGGGTTGGGCTTTGAAAAAATCATAGTAAGTTAGCTAGCTGCCACTCCTCTCCACAAAAAAATAACTTAAAAAACGGCCATCATATTGATTCTAACTCATAGGGACTCTGTGGAAGACTTCTGAGGCTGTAGTTCTTTACAGGAGCAGAGGGGCATCCGTTCCCCCGCAGAGAGGCTGGTGGGTTTGAACCACTGACGCCCTGCTTAGCACTCCATTCCTCACTCAAGACAACCACCAGCTCTCCTTGTCCTTTGGTTCTAGGTGAGAGCAAACTCAACGAGGCAAACCCACTGATTTATAGTGACCCACAGATCAGGGTCAAAGAGCCTGCCCCTTACCGTCTCCCGGGCTGTAAATCTTTCTGGAAGCTGACTGTCACTTCTGTCTTCCACGGCAGGTCCTCAGCCCCAGTGGCTGTGCCCTGGGGTTGCTCTTTTTCAGACAGGGCTTCTCAAAGAGTGACCCTGAGACCTTCCCAGCATCCCCTGGGAACGTGCTAGGCATGCTCCCGACGCTGAACAAGGCCATCAGGAAGTCTAAGGCATTTGTTCCACAGGCCGTTCAGAGGGTGTGCATTTCGCAAGCGTGAGAACCATGGGGGTTGGACTCTTCGGTGTGCTCCAGGTAGAAAGCCCAGCTGCTTCATGGAGAGGAGAACTGCTTCATAGCGTCTGCCCTTTGGGGAGCAGATGACCAGACTCTCCTTCCCAGGTGTCTCTGGGTGGGTCCCCGCTACTGGCCTTCTAGTTAGCCCTTGAGCACTTAGACCATCTGTACCATGCCTTTTCATGGGCAACTGACACGCTCTTCCTGGCATGTGCGGCGAGCCTTGGTGGCAGGGTGGGAACAAGCTGGGCTGCAACCCGCATGTTCTGCAGCTTGAAACCTCCGCCACTCCCTGGAGAGAGACGGGACTGTCTACTCCTGTAAAGTGTTCCCGTCTCAGAAGCTCACAGGCACCATTTTGTCCTGTCCTGTCCTATCCGGTCGCTTCCAGTTGCCACAGAGGCTTTGGCAGTGACTTTGTTTTTTTGGTTACTTAACCTTGCACAACGCTTAGAGATGGCTGAGGGAGACCTTTGACTGGAGGGGCCCTGAAAGGTTTCAGCTTGTCCGGCTGCTTCCCTTGGAGAGCTGGCCGTGTGCACAGCTTGCTTCTGAAGGTTTCTTTAAGTTAGCATCCCTGCCCTGCCGATGTGTGAGCCTGCATTCCTGGCCGCAGCTGGTTGAACTGGTCCCTACGGTGAACCTCTATCTCGCTGCTCAGCAGCAGCACACACTTGTGGTTCTGCTTGCTGGGGCTGATCTTTCCTGGAGTCTGACCATTCTTTCTTAAGAGACTCTGCCTCTTGGGGATTTGAGCCAGACCGAGAAAGGGGTGCGAGGAAAGCCGAGGGCATGAGAGACGAACAAGATGACGATTGCTAACGCCGACTCCTGGTGATTCTGCAGATGTCAGAGAAGAACTATGCTTTGGGAGGGTTTTCATTGGCAGATTTTTTTTTTCTTTTTCTGGAACCAGATAGCCAGGTCTTTCCTCTGAGGTACTCCTGGATTGACTCGCTTCTCCAACCTTTCAGGAAGCAGCCACGTGTGCTTGCCATTTGAACCACCCATGAGATGTTAAGGGACCTGCGTCAGCTGCAGCCGTGGAACAGCAAAACCCAGTGCCCTCATCGCATCCTATCTCTGGTTGCCAGGGCGATAAATTTTTTTCCCCCATTCATTAAAAAAAAAGAAATGTTAAACATATATTTTATCACCAAACTTTTTTTTCCCCAAGTCTCAACAAATTTTAAAAGACTGAAACCATACAAAGTATCTTCCCTGACAATAGCTACATAAAGCTAGAAATTAATCTCGGGGGGGGGGGAATAATACTAAACACTTGAAAATTAAATTACACACTACTAAAAAGACCATTGTGCCAAAGAGGAAATTTTAAAAATTAAATGACCATCATTAAGCAAAAATGAAAACACCACATATCAAAACATTTGGGGCACAGCCAAATGAGTACAGAGGGGAGCTCAGAGCAGCCTACATGAAAAAAGAAGATTCCAAATTATTCCCTTAAACCCCTAACTTGAGCTAACAGGAGATCCAGAAGGAGCAAAAAAACCAGAAGGTGGTCCTGAAAAGATCAATACAATATACAAACCCTTAGTTACAGACACAAAAGAAAGGAAGGAAGAATCAAATACAGAGTTAGATTGGTGGCAGTGTACTTGTTGCAGAGAATACTGTGAGTGAATGCTACAAAAATTACTGTATTTTTATGGGAACAGATACCTCATCTTTCTTCCACGAAGCTCCTGGTAGATTCAAACCGCCCACCTTGAAGCCACGACAGCACCAGTAAGGAGCTAGCTGTGACAAGAGCAGGGGTAGTTGGAAGAAGAGATGATGCCTCAAGGCCCAGTGGAGGACAGTATTGTTCAGTTCTCTGAGGCCACCTGGGCTGTTGCTGATGGAGTCTACCATCTTCTTACTTCCTCATGTTCAGGCCATTCACTAAAACGACCTCCCTAGGGGTCTGTTCCTTGTCACCCCGGGGAGCCTTACTGAGACATGACTGTGTAACCCAGTGGTCTCTGCAGGCAGGCTTCATACATGGTTCTTCCTTCAACCAGGGATGGTCACCCCCGGCCATGTCTCTGGAGGGGGAGCTTCTGAAGTCAAAGGGGCTGGAGGTGGACATGTGGCTTCCCCCTCATTGACACTCCCCACTGCAGATTCTGGAGATGGCGGAAGCTCTACCAGGGCTGGTAGTTGCCTTTGTCTGGTGATGTTGACTGGAACCAAACCCAAGGGTGCTGCAGCGTAAGTACTACCACTGCCTGGAGTTGTCTGGACGGTGGCCTTTCAAAAACAGATGGCCAGCCCTGGTTTCTCAGTCAGCGCCTGCCTCTGGGTGCCTCAACACTAGTGGTCCACCGTTGGGCTAGTCGTCAGTTCTGTGCATTTCACTTGGGTCTGTGGACTGTCCCCGAAGAAACCTCGGTAGGACAGAGTTCAGAAGTCCTCAGTGCTAGGGTTGCTTCCGTAGACTCAGGTAGGCAGGATAATTCACAACACTCCTCCCAGGGATCTATTGATTTTAACTCTAACTACATTTCCTTGTGTTCTTTCCTTTTAATGCTTCATAGGACTAGTTCTCTTGGGGAGGTGGTGTGTGTGCGCACAAGCGTGCGCTACAAAGAACTTGAGCCTTCTAAAATCCATTAGAAATACAGATGGTAGGATGTTGACATCAGACTTGCGTATAATTTTCAGAAAATTCTGTAGGCCTTCGGAAATTCTTCCCAATTGGAAATGTTGGCGTTGATCCTACTGATGCTTGTTCAAAGCTGAAATCGGATGCCTTCAAGACCCCGAGGGATCAGAATATAATTCTGCCACGGTTTTTGTCCAGGACCCAGCCCCGGTACCAGAATATAATTGTGCCTCATGAGGGTCAAAAGCAAAGGCTGATGTCACATTTGTTCCCCGTTTCTGCCCCCCATCATCTCTTTCCCCTCCTAGTATCGCTACCCCCTTGATTGGGTCTGAGGAGATTAGCTGTTCGGGATTCCCTGTTTAACGCTGGTTTTATGGCATCTCGGTCCCAGTAGTGTTCTGTTGATGGTGGACCTGAAGTAATATTTGTCCCGCAGAGGAGCCAGACCTGCAGGATGAATCTGGAGCCCAGACTGGTTTTCTCAGGAGGCTGGGAGACTCTATTCAGCAGGTCCTTTCTGGCATCTCCTGTCTTTCATTTAGCTTTGGGCAGGACCCAAAGCTAACAGGATCAATAACAGGAAGGGGAAGGGCCAGCTGCTAGGAGCCGCCCTTCAACCAACCTAGGCTTTGCCTTTGGTGAGAGCCATGTGTGTCGAGAGGCTGTGGGAGGGTCTACCAGAAGTGGACCCAGGGTGGCAGCAACCTTTGGGAGTGGAGAGTGTTGATGCACGAACCCCCCAGTGAATAGTGGACACCCCAGTGGACATACCATGGTGGCCGGATAGACGTGTGTGTGTGTGTGTGTGTGTGTGTGTGTGTGTGTGAGAGAGAGAGAGAGAGAGAAGAAGAAGAGGAGAGAGAGAGAGAGAGAGAGAGAGAGAGAGAGAGAGAGAGACTGCTGCAGTCGTGATTGCTTTCCTGTCTACCTGGGGGCTCAGGAACATGGAATGAGAGTTGGTTATGCCCAAAGATAATGAAAGCTTTTCCAACCCCCCTCGCACATGTTTCATGCACACACATCAATACAATAAGGAACAAGAAACAACACACAAGATATTCGCTCTTTTCTGACTAGCCCATTTAAGCTCCTTTTCCCTTACTCCCCAATGGCACGGGGTGCAGTAGGAAACCACCAGCATCTCTGGGGAAGGAAGGGCAGGCTTTCAAACCCTGTGATCAGGGACAGTCTTAGACACCCACAGGGGGCCTCTGCATCAGCACTGGCTCTGAGGAGTCTGGCTGTCAACTGGAAGGTCAGCAGTTCAAACCCATGAGCCACTCCCCAGGGAAACAATGGAGGCTTTCTGACCCCGCAAAGATCTCAGAAACCGGGCTGAGCCCCGGTGGCGTAGTGGTTGTGCACGGGACTGCAGCCCACTGGGACGGAGGTTCAATTCCAGCAGTGGGGCTGGGCCTCCTACTCCCACCACCGGAGAGCAGTGATGCCCCCCCCCCCCCCCCCAAAAGATCTCAGAAACCCAGAGAGGCAGCTCTGCCCTGTCCTGTAGGGTCCCATGAGTGGGAATCAACCTGGCAATGAGGGAGGAGGAGATCTGACCTGTCGTACTGCTGTGGTCCTGTCTGCTGCTGCTCTCTCTGCACAGGGCCTCATGCAAATGACCACTGCTCTGGCTGCTAATGTGGGCTTCCTCTCCGAGAGAGTGAGTTATTTCCTGTTTTGAGGGCTTGATTTCCAATGCACGGAACTTCCAACTCCTAGCTCCGTAGCTTGGAAGGGTTTGCTTGGCTTTTTTTTGGGAGAGTGGCTTTTGCCCATGGGATGAAGAGACTCATTTTCGTAGGTTTCGAGAGGTGACAACTTTTTTTGTGTGGACTAAAATATATAATGTGTGATTTTTATGTCTTTATTATTACTGTTATTTTTGGGTTAGCCAGCTAACTTGATTCTATAGGCAACGGGGGCTCCATGCAAGTTTTTAATAAAAGACACCCCCCCCACCACCTCTTCAAGCTGTTTTGTGCATTACAGAAATTCCAAAAGCATAGACCCAAAGCAGCGAACCTCAAAGGCATCCACAATCGTTTGGATGGTTTGAGAGTTTGACGTGCCTTCCTACATCTTATGCATGTATACAAATGAAATAACGGAGCTTATCTTCTTAGGTGGTGAGGTCACAATGTAGGTAGGGCTCTTATTGTTTTAAAGATGGTCACTATGCCTGTGGGCGGTTCTGTCAAAGTTGCTTCTGATGTGTTGCAAGCTTTCATTGTGTTGCCCTTGTTTCCTGTAATCTCAAGGACAGTGGAACAAGAGATGAGGTGCTGCATTGTTCTGATCTGTGGGGCTTTCACTAGCTAGTGAAGGAGGTCTCCAGGCCTTTCTTCCCAATGTGCCTTAGTCTAGAAGCTCAACAGAAACCAGCTCAGCACCCATCATGTCATAGCGGCACGAAGAACTCACTGATAGGTGGCTGGTGGCTGCACATGGGATGCCTTTAGTCAACTGGAAAACAGTCTGGGAAGCAGGCAAGTCAATGCAAAAGCACTGTTAGGAAAAGGATTGGAATGTTTTGCATAACAACTCATGATTGAGTCCTGACAGCATACGGAACAGTTGGGTTTTGAAGGAAGGAGGCAGTAATTAAGAGTTTCCTGGGGATAAAGTCAAGGTAACCCTGACCCAAGCCAGGATATTTTCAATGGTCTCTGATGCATTGGCTTATGAATAAGGAAGACGAAAAGAGAATTTATGGCCTTTGAATTATAGCGTTGGCAAAGAATATTGACTACACTACGGAATACCAGAGAACAAGCAAATCTGTCTTGGAAGAAGTCTTGCCAGGATGCTCTTTAGATGGGAAAATGGCGAGACGTTATCTCAAATACTTTGGACGTGTCGTCAGAAGGGACTGGTCCCTGGAGAAGGTCATCCTTGTTGGCCAAGTTAAGGGTCAGTGGACAAAGAGGAATACTCTCACAGTGAGGTGGGTTTGACACAATGTCTGCACCAGTGGCCTTAAGGTTGGCAGTGGTTGCTTCCATTGTACACAGAGCCGATTCAATGGCACCAGAGAGCAACAACAAGAAAGTCAAGAAAGAAGTCCTTGTTCCCCAAATCTTCACCACTGTACCCTTGGTTGGAGAAAAATAAGGTATTAGTCTGCCTATGCCCATTGTTGAAGGACATTGCAGTGTACTTTGTTTAAAGCATATTGAGAAATGGGGCTGGAGAGCAGTTCCTTAGATAAATAGAATCTTGTTGATTGTATGTAGATGGTGCTGCCAGGGATGCTATTCTTCTCTGTGTGGCCTGCACCATTCTTACACATTGGGGGGATGGAGTTGGGGAATCAGTAAGAAGTGGATTCAGTAATGTTGGTCTTGGATTCCGGGGCACGGTGGAGGCAGGGGTCAGAGCTGTAGGAGACTGAGGGTTCCTCAAAACTCAGGAAAAAAATCTCCCCAGTTGTCCGAGCAGCCTAAGAATAGAGTATGCTGACTTAGAGACAGGTACAAGTATAGATTGCTAGGCCTCTAATGGGGCATAGATGTCCTTGTGAGAATTCACATCAGTAAATGCTTCCTCCGACTCTTCAGAGGCTAAGATTCGCTGCTTTTAAGCCGAATTGATTTATGTCACTGAAAGATCGATAACCAATCCCAAACCCACTGCCATGAAGTCGATTCAGGTTCACAGTGACCCTGAGGAACGGAGTAGAACTCTTCCACGGGGTTTCTGAGACTGTAGATCTTCCTGGGGGCAGAGAGATTCATCCGTCTCCCTCTGAGCAGCTGGTGGGTTTGAACCGGCAGCCTTGCAGTGACCAGTTCCACACACTCAACCCAGTAATGGGAGCACAGATATTGTAGCCAAAGGCTTGCAGCTCTTCCGTGAGGTCAGAAGAAGGCCGTTGAGGCTCATTCACTTGGCTAACTTTATTCTACAGGCAATGGCGCTTCCATTCAGCTCATGCCTGCCTGCCTTTTGTGGGGGCTGTTTCTGTGTGTATGACATCATCGATGAGGACAAAAATCTAACCAGGAAGTCGGGGGCCTCCCATCAGGCTCCTTGCTCGGAGGTCCAGGATAGATACGACAGGCTCTTTCAGAACACACCTCGTGTGTCTTGCCAAGTTAGAATTGGCACTTCTGACTCTCACCCCCTTTCCCCCCTGCTGCCCCAGCTGCAGAGTATCACGAGGGTCTCCTGTGTCTTTGGGGAAAGGTGTTCTTATAGTGAGAAAGAGCTGTTCTTATAGTGAGAAAGTGGGATTCAGGAGCCCTGAAGGTTAGCATGAATGCTTTTAAAAACACTCCCTGGTCTCTGCTTCAGGCAATGGTGTGGGGATGGAAAAGCCTTCTTCCCAAGCCCCTGGCAGAGTAAGTGGGACATAAATCTGTTCGTATTTGAGGATAAGGGGCTGCTTTGCGCAGTGACTTGTCTCCTAAAATTCCGTCACCTTTCAAATCCATTTTTTCCAAGAATGTTTGAGACTCTCCTTGTCCACGAAGCCGTTCTCCCTTTTGTCATCATCATTTCCCTTGCTTTCCTATAGATAAGAAGGGGCACTAGATATTTCTCAGGTCATCTGTGGGGTGCTCCTTGGAGTAGGATCATTTTATTCCCTCTTACATTTGGGAGCCCTGCTGCCATAGTGGTTATGAGTCGGGCTGCTCACCACAAGGTCACCCATTTGAAACCATCAGCCCCTTGACCAACTGGCATTTCCCCATCTTTGGCCACCTTAAAACAAACAACCCCCAAACCTGTTTCAATAGTAAATGTTCGCTTCTACAAGGACTAGATGTGCAGTATATTCTAAACTAGATAAGTTCTTAAAAAGAGATCCGTTTCTAAGAAATACATTGGAAACATTTCCAGTTTTTTTCTTTTTTAAGCTTAGCTCTGATAAGAGTTGGTTCATTTCTCACAGTTGCAGAAAGTGAAGTGTCCTTCTGTTAAAAATACCATATCTGTCAGACCATAAGACACACTTTCCTCCCCCCCAGATGGGGGGGGGAGTTCATCTTTTGGTCTGAAGATGTGGTACCTTTGTTTATGATACCCTACACCCTCTGATTTTCTACTGCAGTTTGCAGGCTGTGGATTGCTGTGCGTTCGGGGGAAGTCCCGCCTCCACGTCAGTCAGGTCACTTCCTCTCATTTGTTCATGAGCGTGATGATGGTTCTTAGCACCACTGTTGAGTTTACTCTGTTCAATATGACCATATTTTGATTTATTTTAATAAATATTTTAGTATACTGGTACTCTATGGTTCTGAATATTTTCTTGTTTTTCTACTCTACAAACTGGGTGCATCTTACAGTCGGGTGGGTCTTACGGTCCAAAAAATACTGCAAGTGTTGAAAAGGAAGAAAGGGGCATGAAGCAGAAAAGGATTTCACTTCTCCTAGGTGCCGAGAATGGGGTGGGAAATGGATTCCTGTCTTTGAAGGACGGCTGCCCCCTGACAATTTCAAGCGTGTGGCCATTCTGAAGGGCATTGCTAGTTCTGTTTTCCCCAGGTTGACTTGATCCCCCACCCAGCAGTGGAGACGTCCTCATTTGCTCTACCTCTTTAAGGAGCCCTGATGCATTGTGGGTGAGTGCTGAGCTGCAACAGCAAGATCAGTCGTTGAAACCCCCATGCCTCTCTGAGGCTGGCGGCTCTTGCGAAGACGAACCATCTCAGGATGTTGCTGTGAGTAGGAATCTGCTTGATGGCCAGGACTAGACCCTACTTTCTCTTTTGTTCACTCTAAACCCAGTTGCCAAAAAGTCCCATAGGGTTTTCAGAGACCATTTTAGCAGGTGGGGTGAAGGAGGATGGGTGTGTTAGTCTGGGTAGACTAGACAAACAACTTCATAAACACGCATATGTATATAAGGGAGAGGTTTGTACACAAGAGCAATCGAACATGGAGAAAAACATCCCAGCCCAAACCAGTCCAAGACCATAAGTGTGATTTTAGCCCATATATCCAACAGCAATCGACAAAGTCCTGTTAACATGCACGAAACCCATGCAATGATGCTGAATGAAGGAAAATCACAGGTCAGCAGGTGCAAAGTCTGGTGTTGTAAGCATCTCATTGCTGGCAGGAGTCTCTACATGACTTCTCTAGGGCCAGATTTCTGGCCACATCAGGATAGGTCCATGTGACTTCTCCTCAGTGATGCTGTGCAGGAAGTCAGCCTTGTCAGTGGAGTCACTCCAAGGAAGTGAACCAAGAGAGAGAATGTGTCTCCTGCCTCCAAGAAGGACTGGCCACATTTCCCAGAATTCTCAGGAGAAGGCCACCCCCCCCACGGAGGTCTCTGGCTATCTTCAGGTTGACAGGCTAGACTCCACCCCCTACATTCTGAATCTTCAAATGGACATCAGATTAGGTAACTGCCACAGTGGGTTGTAGATCCCCAGGTGTTTATTCTGAGATTTCTCTGGGGAGCCTGGAACCGGCAGCTTTTTTTGGTCAGCAGCTGGAGACTTGAACCTCTCTGTGCCCTGCAGAGAGCTCCTTGCCTGACTTTAGCCAGGAACTGCTACAGTTAAAGTTTGGAAGTTTTTAACCTGGCTTTGAGAAATGGGTGCTGGCCAGAAAACCTTTGCTTTTAGGCTGGTTGCTTTTATTTTTATTTATTTATTTATTTATTTATTGGGGGGGTGGCATCACTGCCCTACGGTGGGAGTGGGAGGCCCAGCCTTGCTCCTGGAGAGCTGCTGCTGGATTTGAACCGCCAAGCCAGTGGGTTGCAGTCCCTCCCTCAACCCCTACGCCACCAGGGCTCAGCCCCAGTTTTATTTTTAATAGACCCCCAGCATTTTAACCTCTTGGGGTCAGAGTGTTATGTGCTTATTTATAGCAAACTTGAGTTGCTGGGGCAGGTGACTGTGGATGGTGGCATTTCAGATGACATCGGTAAGACCGCAAATGAGGTCACCATCCAGTCATGCTAAAGCTTAACAGCGTAAAAAGGCTACGTGAGGAATCAGCTAGATATTTTAATCCTGATAGGAAGTTTTGTGTGTTTACTCCCCTCCCCCCAGCCCTTATTTATAGGGTCTGAGGAAAGGGGCTGGGGGAAGGGGGAGGAGTTTAGCTCTTGTCCGTAGTTGAGCAGAAACAATATTTGCAGGAATTAAGCTTAAGACAAGCAGTCTGCGGCTGCAGTCAGCTGGGAAGCATGATGAAACTCTGAGCGGCACCGTTTGTTTCCAACCTCCACCCGCTTTCCCACTGCAGCTGGGACATTTCTATTCCCAGGATTTAATATGAGGTTCTAGGGACAGACTGTTGTACATTTTTGTTTTATTTTTGAAACTCTAGAACAGGAATAAAATGTGTGTGTGTGTGTGTGTGTGTGTGTGTTTAAATGAACAGTGAGAGGAGGGGGAGGGAGAGATAGAGAAACCTTTTCACTTATTTATGATCATTCAGGGTCAAGGATATCAGGATCAAGATTAGCCTGTAAGTGAAGGTGGAAAGTCACTTCATGAAGAAGGAAATGAGGTCCATTTCCGTGTTGGAGTGATTAACCTCCCCCCGCCCTCTGACGGAAGCTTCTACCTGGCCCACAGAGCTCATCCAGCCATTCTCATGGAGACTATTACCATATCAGCCCGGCCCACTGGGCCTCAGCTGTACAGGGATGAGAAGGCATTTGACAATCTCTGCATACACAACGGTTCCTCATCTCCTTCTCTGAGCTCACTCAAACCACGCCCCCGCTTTCTCTTCAACTTCCAGCTAGTCCCAAGGAACTCTCATCAGTTTTCTGTCTCTATGGATTTTCTGATTCAGGACATTTTATATAAGTGAAATCAAAGAACATGGGACCTTTTGTGAAAATCCCCACCCCCACCCCCACCTGGCCTGGGGTTTCTAAGGTGCATTCATGTTACATAGCATGTATTTTTATTTCTTTTTTACCCTAACCCTAAACCCTTAAAACTCTAAAACCTTACAACCCAAACCCTAACCCTATGTGGCATGTATTTTTATGACTCACTAGTGTTCCCTTTTGTTGATCTGTCCATTGATGGTCACCCTGGACCATTTCTTTCCCATCATGCTGTCCTAAACATTTGGATCCCAGCTTCTGTGGGAACATATCTTTTCAGTTTTTCTGGATCCCCAGGTTCTTGTGTAGCCCACCCCACAGATGGAGGCTGATCAGGGAAGGAACGGACACCGTGTGATTGTAATGGAGGGATTCCTGGTACCTCAACTGGGGAGTCAGTAAAGGCTTCTGGGAGACACGCTATCTGCATCGGGACTGAAAAAGACATGGAGAAGTTTGTTGGCGCCCCATTCGTAGACTGTGGAATCCCATGAGGGTACCTGAGAGTGGAATGACAATGGGATAGGAGATTTCAAAGAGAGTCTGCCCATTTGCCACAGGTGAACAGTTGTTGAGTAGGCTTTATTATTGTTTTCTGTATGTGAGCACATCGTAAATTTCAGTTCGCGTCTATAGCCTGTCACTTCTGTGTGGGTTGCGATCAGATGATCATCCACCCAACAGCACCCCAGAAGCATGTCCTGGCGACCGGTGTCCATCGAGATCGTAGCCCAGAGAACCACATGGTGGGTGACTAGAGGCTTCACAAGTCAGAATTGACTCCGTGGCGTGGGTTCGAGGTTGCTGTCAGAAAAGTTTGGAAAAAAAACAAACTACCACTCTAGAGAATTTTGGAAAGGGGATTGGATTATCAATGGAGCACAGTGGTTTTCAATCTTCCTAATGCCGAGCCCCTTCAACACCGTTCCTCCTGTTGCAGTGAGCCCCCCAACCACAAAATGACTTTCGTTGCTACTTCATAATTATAGTTTTGTTACTGTTATGCGTCCCCCAGTTTAAAAACTGCTGATAGAGAGGGTTAACTAGAAGATAGGAGGTTTTAAAGTTATGCTTGTGTACAGGAGACGGGGGGTGCACCCTATAGGGTCTCTGTTCTCCTGTAACTGAATGTGTCACAAGTAGCAGGAACTTCCGGGAATGCATGTGTCTCTGTAGAGAATGGATAGAAAGCAAAGGGGTAACAAAGGGAGAACCCCACAAAGAAAGAGAGAAGAGAGAGGAAGCAGACTCAACAGGTGAGAATGGTGGACAGACTTTCGAAGGCCGTGGGAACTGATTTGGCAGAGAGGGGGAAGCCGGGCTCCTGGGGCTTTCAGGAGGCCAGAGGAGCAGTGAGCCAGTCAAGCCCACAGAGCCCCAGGAAGGAGTAGCAACCTGCAGGTCCAACCAGAGTGACTGGAGGATATAAAGTTGGAAAGAAGGGAATTTGCTGAAAGTCTGTGAGCACTGCTAGTCCCCCACTCCCCACCCTCACACAGCTGGTCCTGACGCCGGCCCCTCCTCTATCTTGAATTAGATGCCAGCCTTAGTATTGTGCCCCTGTAAATCATTAGCTCTCATTGCTCTGCACTGCCCTTCCCACCCGCAACCTGACAGATAAGATACATGCCTATCAGAAGCCGTGACCTCCTGGGAATACTTCTCTCTCAGGGATCGGAGGGAGAAGCGGAAGTGTGGTCCCAGCCCTTACTGGAAATGTGTCTTTTGAAAAAGAATCTCTGAGGTCATCTAAGGGCTCAGGGGGATTATTTCAGGATGGGTTCAAATCCACCAGCTGCCGGCAGGGAGAAAGATACGCTGTCTGCTGGGGAAGATCTATAGTCTCAAAAATCAAAAGGGACATGCAGCTTAGTCTACCATGTAGGGCTGCATGCTCCATCCCAGGGGATCTCCACAAGATCTCAATGCCAAGAGATCAAGGTGATGATGATGACTTTGCGGTGAGCCTCCGCCCATCCCCCCACACCTGGCCTCCATTCTGCTTTCCACTCAATATGTTCAGGCATTAACTACCGTTCCAACTTTACCGTTCTTTCTCTTCTTTGTAATTATTTTATTTCCTCCCAAACCATTTTATGGGGAGCTAGTACAGATATCATTTCATCACAGCAAGCACGGCTGTACAATAGCTATGACAATCGGTTTCAAAACATTTCCTTCCTTCTTGAACTTCTTGAGGTCAATTCCCTCCCCCATCATTGTTCCATACCCCCCCTCACACTCACTTATTCTACTTACTGTCTCTCTAGGTTCTTCCATCCTGAGTTTCATGTACCACTGAAAACCCCAAAAACAAATAACAGAAATTCAAGAGGTCACCGCCAATGACATACTTTACTTTTGTCATTCCTTGGTGCCAGCTTTTCCTCTTAGAGCACCCCGGATATATCTGGTGTCCCCAGGCCTGTTTGACGTGATGCTTGGTGTGGCAGTAGCGTCTTCTGATACCAATTTGAGGGCTAAGGTTGTAGGGAAGGAGTTTAGCTTGTCAAACTAGAGATAACCAATGAGACCTCTGTGTGGTCATGGCTTTCTCTGAGAATTCTGGGAAATCTGGCCGTATTTCCCCTGTGGAAGTGAGAAACTGACTCAGTCACTTGGAGACTCTCTATGGACAAGAGAGACTCTCTATGGATGCTTGACTGACAACACAACATGGCAGCATGCTGATAGATCCTGAGTCCTGGAACCTGAAGGAGCCAGAAGAGAAGCCACATGGGCTTGCCTTGATGGAACCAGTCCTCTGGGGCCAGAGAAGCCATGTGGAGACTCTTGCCAGTGCTGTGATGCTTGGGATGGCATGGGGAGACCCCTGCCCGCACTGAGATGTTTCTACTACCAGTAGATACACAAGACTCTGCACCCACTGGCCTGTGATTGTCCTGGCATCATTGCATGTGCTTCATGAGTCTGAATATGAATTTGTTTCTCCACTCTACCCAGTAAAGGAGAGAGGGTCAGAGAAAAGGAGGGGGACCCCTTTGTGAGTAGGGGTGTCACACTTTAGCCAAAAGAGTGGGCCCAAACTTATCTGTGCTCAGAAAGATGGCAGAGCCAGCAGCAAATAGCCGTTAGACACCCGTGAGTGACAGTCAAGTACAGCCTGTGCTAGATCTCTGGGAGTCAAGGAAAACAATGCCCCCAAAGCCAAACATTGTCCCATGTCCGTGAACTTTAAAGCCTACTTATTGGATATACTCTAAATGAAAGGCTTTCAAACTCAGACTGCTTGTCTGGGTGAAGGGTAAGACCGTTTTCTTGGCCTAATCTTGTCTCCATGTCTGCCCTCTCCTCCCCTTTGGAGGAGTGGGTGCCCCCTCCCCCCCAAAAAAAAAACCCCAAATCCCAGAGCACCAAAGTTTACTCATTTTTGTACTCCTTAAAAACAGCTTGATAAAGTTTGGGCACCTCGTTTGTTATAAACATATTAAAATTTCATCTGACTGCTTCAATGTGTATCTGATTCCTCACTCCTGAGGTTAAGATATCAAGGAAGATTTCCCAACTTTTGGCAGCAAGTTCCAACAAAAATTTTTAGGAGGCTGACTTTTTTTCCCCCTTCTTCATCTTTTCTCTCCTGGGAAAAATGCCAGGCCTGTTGCAAAACATAAGCTTTTAAAAAGACAAAATTCCACGACTCTTAAGAATTTTCTCGAGGACTACACCCATAATAAATCAGGAATGTTAATTTGCATCCTTCACACATTTTTACTTTATTTTGCACCCTCGTTATTTTGCACAGTTCACAAATACACCTCTTACATTGAGGATTCTTTGCTGGCTGAGAGGTTAAGAGTCTCATAATGGAAATTCTTTTTCTTTTTTGAGGGATTCTACCCTAAAGACCCCCTGGGTGGAGTTCATTACAACTTACAGTGACATCAGGTTTTTCCAAGGCTGCGGGTCTTTACAGAAACAGCCAGCCTCATCTTTCTCCAGCTAAGCAGCTGACGTGCTTGAACTGTTGACGTTGTGGTAGCCTGCATAGCACTTAGCGGACAGTGCCAACTGAGCTCTTTCCCCGAGTTTTTGAGTCTTTACATCGACACAGTTTTCCTTTTTGCCATCAAGTCTTAGGAGGAGGGGAGGGTTGTGTACTTGTCCTCTCCTAGCTCCCACCTGACTACCCCCTAAAGACAGTTGTTTGAAATGTTTCCAGGTCTTAGGGAGATTTGAATTATTTAAGGAAACAGCTGGCTGATTTTCTGTGCAACATCCCATCTCTGTCAGTGCCTGGAATGCCCTTTGAATGACTCAGTTAAGAAAAAGTCGGGGAGGGGAGGGAATGGGAAAGAGAAAGACCTTGCTTCCCATTTTTTGATCTGTCAAGGACTTTGAGGAATGTTTTCATTGACTGATCCTTGCTCCCTCTAGACCAGGGGTCCTCAGACTTTTAAAACAGGGAGCTAGTTCACTGTCTCTCAGACTGTTGAAGGGCCGGACTATTGTTAACCAAAAAAACCGTGAACAAATTCACTGGAGACCAGGATGAGTTGGCTGCTAAGCAGAATAGCAGTGGCGGACAAAACACCTGGTGGATCAGATAAATCTCCATGGCGGGCCGCATGTGGCCCGAGGGCCATACTTCAAGGACCCCTGCTCTCGTAGATGGTAAAAATGCAGCTCCCCAGATTTACCTGTAAGAACCCTGAAGGAGATTGTCTATGAGCCAGGCTGGCCTCCCACATTTTCACTTGGACCATAAAAGCAACGGTTTTTTTCCTTTCAGTGAACAATGTTATCTTGGTGAGAGTGGGAACAGTTCCTTGAATCGAAAACAGAGTGTACTTAGACTTGCAAAACCAGTGAAGGCGAGGAATTGCCAAGGAGAGAAGGGTCCTTTCCTGGCCAACTCCCTTCCGGTGCCAGCGGCTGCAGCCTGGCCTTTTTCTTGGGGTAAACAGGAATTGCTGGCACCGTGGTCAGTCCTGCCCGCCGGGGGCTGACCTGCTTCCCCCAATGTACCTCGCCTGAGCGCGTTGCTTCCCTGTGTATTTTTAGTGCCACTGTGCCTTGGGGGCTCTGAGGCTGCCAACCTAAAGCCAGATGATGGGTGGGTGAGGGGACTCCATTAAAACCTGTCCAGATCGTCATCCATGTAGGATCGGGAAGGACCTCAGGAGGATTTGGAACAGGGGCTCTCTGCATAGGCATTAGCAGTCCGGCAAATTAACAGGAAAGGACAAAGATTGACTTCTATATGTTAAGAATGCCAGCAGTTTCGAGGTTTATTTCTCCTGGGAAGACAGGTTCAGTCGTGTGTGTGTGTATATTTTCACTTTTTACAGCTAAGTGGTTCTCAACTTTCTTAATGCCAACCTTAAGTAGTTCATCATATTGTGTGACCCCACCACCACCATAAGTTTATTTTCGATGCTACTTCTTAATTGCCATTTTGCTACTTTTATGAATTGGGCCACCCCTGTGAAAGGGTCATTTGACCCCCAAAGGGGTCACGACCCACAAATTGAGAAACGCTGGTTTAGAGACTCCAGATGTATTCTTAGTTTTTGATTAAAAAAAAACCAAAATGCCAGGGGTAAAAAATGAGCTGATACCAAGGACTTAAGGTAAGGTGACCAGATGTCCCGCTTTTTAACAATTTAACAATGTCCTGCAGCGTTTTAAAGTTAAGATAAATATATTACAATACTATTTTTGTGTTCTATGAACATATAGAACCAAATTTAGACCATATAGACCATATAGACCAAATTTTTAATCAAAACACCCCTTCTCCCCCCAGTCAATGGTGTCTCACTTAAAATCTGGTCACTTTAATTAAGCAGAAAGCAAATGTTCTGAGAATGATGAGAGTACTGAGAATGACAAGAGGAAGAAATGCACAAATGTGCTTGACATAGAATGGATGGATGTATGGATTGTGATGAGTTCTATGAGGCCTTCAAAAATGATTTTAAAAAATGCCTTGAATTTGCAAATGCATATGTATTAAGGTTCATCTATCTAGAGGTTGGAGTCCCCAGGTACTACAAATGATTGATACATACAGACATTAGCCATAAAGTGGGAGGTTGGAGCCCACCCAGGAGGCATGCTGGGAGAAAGATCTGGCAATCAGTGACTTCCTTAAAAAGTCTATCATTGACAGCTGAGTGGAGCACAGTTCTGCTCTGACCCACATGAGGTCACCAGGCGTAACTGGTTTTCTCCTGTGCTCCACCCATGCTGTTCCTTTTCTGGCTTTTCTGTATTGGAATGGGCAAAGAAGTAAAAAGATGTAAGAAATGAATTTGCTAGAACAGACTTCAGTAAGACTTAGAGGGGGAACAGGTGGTGAAAGCGCTTGAGCCCAGAGGTTTTAGAAGTTATGTGCAATTATTCTATATGTATTTTTACTGACACCCATTTTACGAACAGTTCAGAATCATTGCTCAGCTGGCAAAAATATCCGAGGTCCAAGAACCTAGAGGATCCTAGAGGGAGTCAGAACTCTGTGAACTATGAGGGGGCGCGTCTTTTTCCGCCTGAATTCCAGAGCCAGCATCTGGTGATTCAAACGAGTCAAGTATAGTCACCAACTATAAGCCACCCCCAAACGTCTTGATTCCAGCTCTCGGTGTCCAAACTTGTATAGGACAGAGTTAGAGACGCCCCACAGCATTCCCGAGGCCGTCTATCTTGATGGAAGCAGGTGGTCTGACCTCTCTCCTGCAAGGTGACTGATGAGTTCTCTAACAATGTGGGCAGATGGGGATACTTATCCTCCTGTAACTTGATGGGCATCGCCACCTGCACTCGGGCTGATGAAGAGGCAGCCAGACACGCCTCTTCTTGCCAAGCTTCTTCCAAGTGCTGACAGCACCCATCCCTTCATGGCACTCTCTACCGGGTCCAGGAGGTGGTTGCCTTGGCCACACAGAATTCACAGACAATACTCATGATTATGGGGTTTCTTCGCGAAATAACAGGTTCTAGTTCAGGATCGCAAATGACTCAGGGTACAGTTCTTTGATCATGAAAGCATCTTCTCAGTCTTTGGCCTTTGTCCTGGGCAGGCAAAGCTCACTCGCCCAGAAGCACCTCACTTTTCCTGTAAGACTTCTTCTGAAGGCCTTCAGCTCTCAAACTCCGTGGGCGGCAAATACAGCTAACTGCTGACAGGTGCTGGGAGGTACCCCCGTCAGCAACTTTCCCTCCGTGGGTTGGTAAACCTACCGCGATGCCTTCTTGTCCTGCCGTCTCTGCTGCCACTGTCTGCCTGTGGCTCTCTTCTCAGTCTCTCTGGGGATAAGACAGTTCTGTCTCCAGCACTCACAGGACAGGCGTCCTGCATCCACAGGATATGCTCCGTGCCTGCCCGTCATCTCTCCTTCTTGATGGTGGTGAGGTCCCCTTTCTCTGCTTCTGGGATCGCATTTTAAACCCGGTGAGATGGAGGTGGATGGCAAAACTGACCAGTTCCCTTGTTAGGTAGGGCCTCACCTTTTAAAGCTTTTTATTGTTACAGCCTCTGTGTGTGTGTGCGCGCGTGTGTGTAAAAGAACTTTACATACAAGAACAATTGGATATTGAGAAAACATCCCAGCCCAGATCAAGTCCATAAGTCTGATATTAGCTCATATGTCTCAGACCAATCTATAAAGTCCTCTTCAGATCATACAATACATGCAATGATGCTGAATGCATGAAGATCATGGACCAGTAGGTGGGAAGTCTTGTGGAGCTAGTGGCTAGAGATGAAAGCATCTCTGCTCTGGCATGCGTCTTCACGTGACTTCTTCAGCTCAGGGCTCTCGTGTAGCGCCATGTGTCTTATCAGCTGCACTCTCTCCCAGGGAGCGAGCCTGAGTCCTACCTCCCACGAGCTGTTTATCTCCTTAGTGCCTCCCAATGAGGTCATCAAGCTGTGACCTGATTGGCAGGCTAACCTCCACTCCTTCAGTCTTTTAAAGAAAAAATCATTTTATTGGGGGCCCAGACAACTCCCATCACAATCCGCACACACATCCATTGCGTGTCAAGCACATTTGCACATCTGCTGCCCTCATTGCTCCCAAAATACCTGCCCTCCATCGATAGCCTTTTAACAATCCTTGAAAAAAATCTAAGGGGAATGACATAATTCACATACCATACAGCTTCGTGGTTTAAATATATGTGAGTTGTGCAGCTATTGCCACAATTTTAGAATATTTTCTTCATTCTTGTAGTCATTATTACTGGCTCCCCATTCCTTGCCTTCTCCTCCACTCCCTTCTCCATAACCTTTAGAAACTATTAATCTAGTTACTGTTTCTATAGATTTACCTATTCTGGATTTTTTAGGGGGGGGTGCATCACTGCCCTCTGGTGGGAGTGGGAGGCCCAGCCTTGCTCCTGGAGAGCTGCTGCTCGAATTCAACAGCCAAGCCAGTGGGCTGCAGTCCTGTGCACAACCACTATGCCACTGGGACTCAGCCCCTATTCTGGATTTCACATAAAGAAAATAATACCACTCCCCCCCCAAACCCAACAACCAAACCACAGAAAACC
>PVJH01028542.1:0-27256 GCA_004026705.1 Nesogale talazaci
TAATAATTTATTTTAAGATCAATGGCAATACATTTTAGCAACAATAACTATACCTTTAATTACCTTTAATTTAACAATTGCCTCAAGATCTTGATAATGTTTTATTTTAGAACATTTTATAGAATATTATTGGAAAACCTGATGTCAAACAAAAAATCTCTTTGGAGAAATGAGAATACAGAGTAAGGCAAGTTAATGATCTAGGATAGACATGGACATCTTTTTGCTTCTCAAGAATAAACAATAGTCAAAAGAGTGATGATTTACAATTCGAGAGTTATTAAATTAGTCCTCTTTTTAAAAATATCTGAAATATCTCTCCCAGTTTTTCATCTGATTATTTTTGCACAGCAGTTTACATTTTTGTTCATGCTCTTTTCTCCAGGATATTTTTTAGAACTTTATTTATTTAACTTTTTGTTTTGTTTTGCTTTGTTTTTTGGCAGCACTGCCTCCTGGTGGTGGGAGTAGGAGGCCCAGCCTTGCTCCTGGGAGCGCTGCTGGATTTGAACCTCCAACCCAATGGGCTGCAGTCCCGAGCACAACCACTATGCCACCGGGGCTCAGCCTAGGATATTTATTCTTATAGGTATCTCCAAACCTCTACCTCAACCAAAATATTCTTTCTGATTTCCTTCATGACATGTAGGATATTATCTTGATATATGTAAGAATAAAATTATGGGTAAGAACAAAAATTCAGATCTCATTAGGTTAAAATGTTAAAAATGGTCTCAGAATATCACTGCATTATCTAGTTTGACATTCCAAATTATCTTAAAAAGCAAGTAAAGTATCATTTTCTTCTTATAGAGGAAAACATGATAAGACACACGTTAAGTAAGTTGTCCATTGCCAGAGAGAAAGTGAACAATGGCATCAGGGTGTGAAGTCTGCTATGTTCTTAAGCTCTGGCATCCACCCATTGAACTGTTCACTCGATCAGGTGTGGTCTATAAATGGGATAATTACCTGAAACAAAGAAAATAGGAAACAGAGGAATTTTTTGGACAATTAAATTGTAAGCTGGTGTCACTGCAAGGAAGAAAAATGAAAGCAATATTGAAAGAAATAAATAATCAAACATGTAATTTTTATGCAACAGAATATAATGAGTTCAATCGAGAAAGTTCAGAAAAGAAATGAAGATAGAAAACAAAAGGTATTCTGGAAATTACATGGTATTGAATGCCCCACATAATTAATTAGATGTAAATTATTTACATATTTATTAGATCATGTTTTGGAGAACAAAAATTTGAATTAGAGGAATATAATAAACAGAATATTTGTTTAAAATTTGTATAAAATTAATTGGGGAAATTTACATCTTTTTTCAGTAATTTTCTAATCAGCCAAGAGAATGATTTGAAACCCTCAACTCAGACAGATATTATGGAACTCATGATGCACTCAATTGCAGAAACAAACCATAAATGAATAATCAAAAGGAGGATGATTACCTGAATGGAGATGCTTTCTGTATTACTGGGTATTAGTTTTTTAAACTAGGTTATTTTTATATAGAAAATGTTTAAAATTTTGAAAATTTTAATAAATTATAAATTATGTTTTATTTTAATTAAAAATTGAGGTTAGAAGGAAATTTGCTGAATGAAAATGTGGCTCATTTTTTAAAATATCTCTCATAGATTAAATTGAATTGAAATATATCAAAGAAATTCTAGATAGAATCACACACTTTTTTTACATAATAAATTTTCTTAGCATCAAAATATATAGATTAGCAAATGGTTTAGTAGATATAAGTGTTTTCACTTTTATTTATTTTTTACATATTCTAACAACACAAAAATTGACATTAGCATTTAGCTTTTCTGTTTCTTCTATAGTTATGTCTATCTTTATTTTTCTCTTCTTAAATTCCCAATATTTTATTTTGATATCTTAATTGATGGGACTTTGTGTATGTACAGGGAAAAAGATAAGTCTAAAAGATATTGATGAGATATATTTCTTTGCCATTGTCATACTGTGTTGATTTTTGTCACAGGAGCATTTATATTGTTAAAAAACAACAACTGCAATAGCTGAACTATTTTATTGTAAATATTCTAATGTAGGATTTAGTTATACATGTATGCATGTATACTCAAAGGTGTCCTGTATGCATGTATACTCAAAAGTGACCGCACTCAGCTAGTAAACAAAGGGCAGTGGTTGGAACACTGTTTGTCCCGCAGGAGAAAGTCATGGTGGTCAGTTTTCTTACACAAATATTTTGTCTTGTAAACCCTACAGTTCTACCATAATATCTGAAGTACTTCATTTTGCTGCTTTAATGTAAGATAATTGATGATGTATCAAACATTTAGAAGAGATATTAGATAGATAGGGAAGGCAGCTCTATAAATAACATTCCACATCCAATATATGGACACTGCTTTGCACTTACACTTAAGGGCCCATAATTACAATATGTTCACATCAAGGTAAAACACATTTCTAATAAGAAAAGCATTAACATTTTTATTATTTGGTAAATCGAAGTAGTGTGTTTGTGATAGGTTTCCAATTTTTATATTGCTATATATTTTTGTATGCCTCACTATTTTTGAAGTAAAATAATTCTTTGAGTGTAAGTTCTTTGAATAATTGCTTTGAATATAAAAGGTAATTCATATAATATATAGTAAATTCTGAAATATTCTGTACCAGGATAAGAGAAGAATCTGTCATAAAAAGAAATTTCCACTAAAAGAATAAATAGAACAATTTAAGACTGAAACTTTTCAAAGGCAGAAAACTTATCAGACCCTGAAAAAGGAGGCGCTCTCATAAAATTCTGCCTCTTACAGATCCAACACAACACACAAGAATTAAATTAGTGGCAGGTAGAGTGGGGAAAGAACTGGAACAGACCAGCTGGTCCACGGGGTGCTTGCCTTGGAGAAGCTTCTGTCGGTCCTGGTCATGCATCCCATCCACAGTTTCTATGGAAAACTGCGGTCTCTGACTGTCACCCAGGACCGCGAGACTGCGCGAATACAACCTGCGCTGAACGCAGAGGAGGGCGACTTTGAAGACAGTGCAATGAAGAGTTTCCATGACCTGGAGTCAGAAGTCCAGGCTCTAAAGGTACGGCTGCTGCAATTCTGAGCATTTTTCTGTGGTGTGCACATTGTATCCATCCAAATAGACTTGGTGGAAAGTCAAGTGACAATGTACACTTTCTGTCTTCATAACAGAATGATGTGAATCATCTTCTTCATAAAGCAAGTTTGGAAATGAAGAAAACACTGATTTCTTCAAGACAGCCAAAGCGCTGATGAAAACAAATTCAGAGGAGATCATGAAAATAAAAGAGTTTTTCCAGAACTATGGATATCATCCACGGACCAAAGAAAATTCAGTAGAAGAGCATGAAATCAGGAACTCCAAGGCTGACATGGCCTATGGTGAAAAGCTCCAGGAGCCAGATGTGAAGGATCTTTCTGTTCCCGGCAGCTCTGTTTTTTTCATCCTGTCACATAGCCCACAGCTTTCAGATTTCGGACTGGTGCTGTACATGGTAGTCCACATTCTGACCCTCATCCCCAAGAGGTAAAAGACTAGAAAGAAGACCCTACAGTTTTAACCCCACCTGCCAAACAATCACCAGCTAACAAAATAAAGATGTCCAGATGTGCACTACAGATGGATAATTTCGAGTGCCTGACCCCTAAACTAGAACACTTTGATATTTCTGAGTATATGTATTTAAATGAAGCATACACATTGCGGCTTAACAACATGGAAAATAATAAAAGTTTCCCCATGCCGCGTGTCAGTGAAGCAGCCATCAGAACAGAATTGCTAGCCAATGATTACTTCATTGTCTCTCCTGGCCCCATCAAACAACAACTGGGAAAACCTGGTACTGAGTATATATTTTCACCCTTGGCCCCCACATTCTGTACCCCACACTTGAGAATTCCTTCTACAATCAATGCAGATGTGGAACTCTCAGTTGAGCCACTAACGAAAGCAAAGAGTTCAACCAGTGATTTAGAAAGGAAGACTTATTCTTCACTAGTTTTAAGTTCAAAGGAATGATTTGACAATCTGGCAGACGCAGCTTCCCCTACAATTTCTTCTTATTAAAATCTGCTCAGAACACCCACACCACCAGAAACAATGATGACTCCAATGGATATTCTCCAGATTTTATTAAAATGCAATTCAAACCTGGTTGCTCCAGTACCCATCAAAATGGAAGATCTTTCTTCCTGAACATGATGGACAAAACATTCACAGTGTCTGCAATAAAGAATACTGATGAAAGTTACTGTTTGCAGCAACTCTCATGGATCCATCCAATATAGAAACCAAGGAAAATGAAAAGAAAGCTCAGTCAGTGGACTTATATTTTGTGGTTCACCATTCCTTGCTTCTTCTCCCTTAAACTCAATCCTTGGGACAGAAGATCATGGACAGCCGATGTGTTCACAGGCTTCTGGTGAAATTCTGATTTGGTTTAACCTTAATCTTGTTTCCAGGACCTCTTGTCTTTCAGCATTGAAGGGTCATCACTGTTGGGTGATTTCAAATGCCCCATGATCTCACAAGTGAATCAAGGAATTGAAAAACTGTGAGTGCTCCTGTTAGCCAGGAAGATAATGCAAACCACGATTGTCTCATGCAAGCAGGACTCTGCCGCCCTCCTCTCATCCCTTGGAAGTCCGCCACCATCTGCCCACTTTTTATCACACTAGTGCTTTGTTACTTAAGACTCTTCTTTTTCCAAGTCATAATACCACCAGAAAGTGCTGCCTTTCCAGGGGAATCAGGCCTTAGCTTAATGTTCAGGGCAGGTAAACATTTGAGAAAAAATCACTGACAAAAGTCAAGGACAAGTTGACCCTCTATGATGGTGCTTGCTAGTCCATAATGTAACTCCTACCCAGTATGGGTTGCTATTGGGAAATTGTCACACTGGAAAATTAGGCACGAGCTTTAATTCTTTGCCCTAAGAATTAGCATGCAGTTATAATAGTAACTTTTTGTTAAATATAAGGTAAAAGAAATGAATGTCAGTATTTTTTCTTTTAGTTTTTAAAAGTCATTTTACTGGAGACTCTTACAGTTCTGACAAAATTCCATACAGCAATTGTATCAAATATATCTGTACAATGTTGCCATTGTAATTTTCTATACATTTAATTTCTTTTTAAGTCCTAATATTTTATAGGCTAAATTTTTAGCCTATAATATTTTATATTATAGCTAATATTTTAAAGCCTGAATTAAATAGGCTTTTATTACATAGGCTGATGACTGCCATGTTCATATCAATCTTTCTAACACTATTTGCCATAAACTTATGTTTTTAAATGTACAGAACTGAGCAAAATGGTTTTGGAGTGAACGCCCCCAAAGAGCACAAGGCACTGAATCTTGACATTCTCCTGTGAGGTGTGTTATCTAAAGGAGACTGAAAGAGATGGGTGAAGTAGGAATAAAACATGGGAAGCTGTGGTGTCAGTTTGGTGGTGCTGTGCATTTCAGTAAAAAGATTCCAGAAGTAACCATTGAAGTCGGTGAATCAGTACTATGACCCCTCGGGAGATGCATCTGTGTGAATACAGGTGTCAATGCACTGGGGAGGGAACATCAGAACTGCATTCGTTGCTTTCCTGGCAAAGTGATGGCTGGTATGGATGAAAGTTGACCACCGATGTTCCACATGCTCTCTCAAATTCCAATGATTCACTAGCTTTCAAGTCTAGACAGGTTGCAGGAAGTCCCCATGGAGGTTCATCTTAACTTGCTTTACTTACATCAGAGGAGCCCTGATGATGTCATAGGTTTGAAGTTGGGTTTCAAACCACAAGGCAAGCAGATCAAAACCACCAGCTGTTTCTTGCGGGGTGAGAATGAGACTGTCCCCGAAGAGAATTTTAGCCTCAGAAATCTAAAGAGTCTCTCCCATGGGGTCACTAAATCTGCTAGATCACTGTGGGTTTGGCTTGATTTTTGGTTTAGTGACTATGAACCCTATGAAATTTTCTTGGACATTTTACATGGGTTGGCTTGCTAGCTGAGGAGAGAAAACCACTCACAGTACAAAATGAAGGGGCTAAAAGTGAAATTCTTTTTGGATAGCTAATATATTTACTGGACCATTAATACTGACTACTTTATGCACCATTTCATTCATTATCTTCTGCAGAAAACACTGGTTAATGATTTTTCCGTATCAGAACTATTTTTTGCTAAAGCATTTTTAACAAAAGTTAAAGTATTTGGTATTGGAATTGCTTTGAGGTTTGAGGTAATTCCCTTCAGGGATTTCTTATGGGCGAGGGGATGATACACAACTTGGTCTTCATGAGATAGCCACCTAGCTTCAATTGATGCTTTCTCACAGAATAAATGCATGTTCTTCCTGAGTTTGAGTTACAGACCCCAGGATACTCCAGGACATTGCTGTGGTTGACAAACACAACTCAAAGCAATCCATATCAATCAGCAGGCAAACCAGCTGTGCCTTAGAATCCACATCACTTAATAAAAACCCACCACCAGCAAGTTGATTGCAATGCAGAATGACTATGCACAGGATTTTCAAGATGAAATCTTTTCTGGGAGCAGACAGCTGCACTTTCCTCTGCACAGCATCTGCTGAGTTTGAACAGTTTATCTGGTGGTTAGCAGTCCCTGGTTTTGATCTTCAATTAAAAAACAAAGCAGGTGCATGGAAACTTGGCAAAAATGTATCATTTCAGAGTAATTTATAGGAAATCAGGCTGCAGCCAAGGATAAGAGATAAGAAAGCATGATGCTTAGAAACAAGGTTCCAGCTAACTGTGATTAGCCACATCGGTTCATATATTCTATTTAGGAACTTATTTGAGTTTAGATCTCATCCATAAAATGGCAATTTCCCAAGATAATAATGACTTGCAATGTGCAGGTCACATGATCAAATAGTAATTATTATGCTACGTACTGGTTAGTTTTACAATGTTGCCTCCCAAGTTTCAGAAAGCACATGATTGGAATTTGCATTTGGAATGCAACACTCTTATTTAATATTAACAGGATCACTTAGAGAATTTCCAAGCTAGTCATTTAATAAACCCATACATGTACAAGAAATGCAAGAATTGAGCATAAAAATGAAAGGTGAATTAGATTTCCAGTTTGGAAAATCTCACATGTATGGAGGCATTAACTAACCTCTTTGGTACGCATTTCTTGACTCAGCTCAGAAATGTTTATTGCCATTTGATCTGAACTTCAGATTTTCTAAATGTGATGAGGAATATTTACTTTTAAATTTAGATCCATGCACAATCTTTTACCTCTTCTTCTAACAGAGTGTGCTGAAAAGCACCAAGAAATGTATGCAGAGTGGTCTAAGTTCTGTACATAGACTCTAATCTTCTGGCTAGTGGGCAGTAGTCTCTGAATGAATATGGCTAGAGCACCTCAGTCTTCATCTATACAATGTCCAGAAATTCAGAACAGGGAGTAAATCATATTGAGAAATGACATCCTGAGGCAACATTTCAGAAAACAAAAATATTCTTAAGAGATATGAATCATAATGGTTAGTCTTGTCCAACCCAAGACTAATTTTCCCCCAAACATCAGGTCACCTTGAACCAACTTTGTGCAATGTAGTGGAGCTTAAATTCCCAGCACTGTTTGAGAAAGACTTCAGTTACAATGGAATCCTAAAAGCCATTTTTCTGTCTCTACCTAGCTTCAGCCTCCATTGAATTCTTTATCTCCATTGACCTCATTGTAAATAGATTTGCCTGCTCCCACCTCTCAAATCAATCCAGAGTGGATAAATCTATATATTAAAGACTTGCAAGTGGATGATGTCATCCCCCATCTTTCTTTACCCTATTCTGATACCAATCATTCTTCCTATGGCATTCTATTTCTGTGTCGGATTTGATAACTCATTGCAATGAAAAGAGGACTCTCTGATAATAATCATAATCATGCAGTTCATTAGGGAAGTTTTTCCACTTTTATGTAAGTTTTTGGTACTGTGCTGGCTTGTGTATTGCTGTGAAGCTGTGGCACTGTCATTCCGGATGCCGTCATGGCCCGCCAAGGTGAACAAGCATCATAGAAGCTTCCAGACTAAGAACAAACTACATCAAGAGCACATGGCTGTCCGTTTCACACAAAGCAGCCATGAAAAGCCTTATGCATAATTTCAAAATAAGAGATACTGCTGGCCAAATGAACCCAGAACATTTTACAGGAACATGACAGAGTATTGGCCCTTGAGGTCTAAAAAGCACATGAAGTATGAATGAGGAGAAGCTACTTTATCAAAATAGAGTCAGTAGGGGTGTGGTCAACGGAGTAAATCCTGTGAAAGTCTCAGAGTGTTTATTTTTGATGGAGCACACGTCAAGGTGAGAAGAAATAGCTTCAGAAATCTAACAATTGGAATTTGGAATATACCAAATATGGAGCTAGATAAATTATAAGTGGTAAAAATGAACTGGAATGTCCAGAGCACTCTTCAAAGGCAAAGATGGTCCAATATGCATGAAAGATACTGGTCCCTGAAGAAGGACATCATGCTTGGTAAGGTAGAGGAGCAATGAAAAGAGGAAGGCATTGGCACAGTGACTTCCACAAAAAAGTCAAACTTAAGGACAATTGTAATGATGGTGCAGGACTAGGTAGTGTTTCATTCTGTTGTACATAGGGTAGCTAGAGTCAGAATCAACAGACACCACCTAATAACAACTAAAATACAACAAAAATAGAGAAGTTAATTGATTACCATAAGAAAAGATCAGTATGCATTAAGGATACATTGGTCAATAGAAACACTTCTCCTCAATCAGAAGTCAGGCTTCTCTCTGGTGCTCAGCTTGTCAGCCATGTAGTCTTTTGGCCTGTGCTCTATAGATCAAGACCAAGATACTCTATCACACAGTTCCATAGTCTTGACACTGCTTTTCTCCTCTATATCATGTTTCCCTTACTTCGACCTCTGGTCATGCTTGGATACTTCACTCTCTTCCAGAGTCTCAGTTTCACAGTCTTTGGTGCCTTCTATTTAGGCCTCCCCAATTTCAGACAGAGCTACCAAGCATGCTCTTCCTCAGATGGTTCTGGGGTTTCTTTTTCTGTGCTCCTACTTCAAAGATGGTTCATCCAGGGATGGTACCTAAAACTCACAAATACCTTTATTACTGCCACTTAGACTTTATTTTGCATAGTCCCTCTCAAAACTTAGTAAGAGTTGCAGAGATAGGTGTAGAGCAACAATGTTAAGAAATTTCACTCCACCGCAGAATTATTTCTGAAGAAGCTGATATGATCCCTTTGGTGTAGAAGATATATATATATATGGTTGGATTTTGAGTTCTCACATAATCACAGGCCCAAGTCTGAGAACCCTTAACACTGTGAACAATTATCTATGACAGGGAACTTTTGAAGACAGCTTTTTGGACAACTGACAGGATGAAATCCTTATGTGTACCCATTCCAAAGAAAGTGACCCAACAAAGCTCAAATAATAAAATAACATCACTAATAGTATGCACAAGTAAAATATTTAGGAATATTATACAAGAAATGTTGCTACAGTACATTTTCAGGAATCTGTTAAGGACTGAGTTCAGATTCTGAAGAAGATATGCAAAATGTGAGATCATTACTAATGTCAAATATATTTTGGTTCAAAACAGACAACCAGAAAGATGTTTACTGAATCTTATTGATGGTGTAGGGCATAACAAACTATGGTTAATCTTGACATGAATGGGAATGCTGGTTCACTTAGTCATGATCATGTAAAATTTGTACACGGACCAAGAGACAGTGGTGCAAATAGAAGGAGGGAATATTGCATGGTTTCATATCAGGGACAGTTTGTGTAAGGGTTGTATCGTCTCACCATACCTACTCAATCTGTGTGGGGGGAAATAATCAGAAAATCGAGGGTATATGAAGAAGAATGTGGCATCAGTCTTGGCAGAAGGCTTATTGACAATGTTAAATATGCAGATGACAGAATCAGATCAACTAAAATTGAGGAGGTCTTGACATACTTGCTGATGATGAACAAGAATTTCAGCCTTCAGGAAGGAATGAAACTCACTGGGGAAAAGTTCAAAATCCCCACAACTGAACCAAAAGTTAACTATGTGATAAATAGAGAGAAAAAAAAAAGAAATGGTCAAGGATTAGTTCTTGCTTGGATACACAATGTTCATGGAAGTAGCAGTCAAGAAATCAAATGATACAGTGTGTGTGCAAATTTACTGCAGAAGAGCTCTTTCAAGATTTGAAAAGCAAGTGGCTCCTTTGAGCAGTAAAGTGTACCTCACCCAAACCATGGCATTTTCACTTTCTATATAATCATGTTAAAATTGAATGTTGAATAACAACAATTGAAGAACATTTGGTGCATTTTACTTATGGTTGTGGTGAAGAATATTGAAAGTGTCATGGACTGACAAAAGAACAAATCTGTCTTGAAAGAAGTACCCTCTTAGTTTAGCATTTAGAATGCCTCTTTCAGTTTATCTCATTTTTCTTAGTGATTATCTGTAGAGCTCTGTGGTTTATTATTAAGAATTAAAGATACTGGCCCCAATTCCTTCTTATGCATATGGATATCCTGTTTTCTTTTTCTTTTTTTTTTCTCTAGCACAATTTGTTGAAGAGAGTGCACTTTCCCATTTAATGTCTTTCTGTTTCTTTGTTAAGAATTTGTTATTTAAAGGTGGAAACTATTTTTCCTGAGTTTTCCATCAAGTTCCACTAATCTGTATATTTATCATTGTACTAGTATCAGGAAGAACTAAACAACATATTTGTAGTAGCTAGATAATTTTATGCCAACTAGACCCTCTTGGCTAGTGACAGAGTCCAACTTGTCAACTAGGTCATACACATCTTGTAGGTATGTTCATCTCTTAAGGAGGACCCTGAAGATCTCCTTCTTTTACTCTGCCTTTATGCCTGTTGGTACTTTGCTGGTCACACTGAAAGATGTGCCCTGTCATGCTTCCACTGAGTTTGTATCTACATCACTTCTCTATAACAGTAAAGAGAGCTCTGAAAAAAAAACATCAAGAAAATAATACCATTTTAGAAATACATAAAAGATAGAATATAGGACTGAGCCCCGGTGGCATAGTGGTTGAGTGCGGAACTGTGGCCCACAGGCTTGGTGGTACAAATCCAGCAGCAGCTCTCCAGGAGCAAGGCAGGGTAGCTCCCATGACCTCCAGAGGGAAGTGCTGTCCCCCCCCAAAAAAGATGGAATATCAAGCAATATACCTACCCAAAGAATCAAAAGACCTGTACAAAGGATACTCCAGAATATTATTACAAGAAAACAAGAGATTTACCAATATGGAATATTTATACTCATGAATAATAAAATTTAATTTTGTTAAAATGTCCATACAACTTTACAAAAATCTACAAATGCAACATAATTGTTATCCATTGCCCTTCTTGATTCTTTAAAGGAAGGGCAAACTAATTACCAGCTTTCTAAGGCGAGGTAAGAGTTCCAGGGAGGAAGCGGATTTCTGAAAAAGAAGAATAAAGCAGGGGGCCTTGTATTAGCCTTTCTCCAATCTCTGATACAGTCATTCTAGTCAGAAAATCTGCTACTGGCTGCTTGACAGACACAGGGATGGCAGGAACAGGGTAGAGAGTTAGAAAGGAAAACATCCACATAGAGACAACTGGTTTTCATGAAGGATACAGAAAAACTAAACAGGAAGCGGTCCTCTTTTTCAACAAATGGTGCCATCCAATGTGTATCCCCATTTTCAGAAGAATGAAACAGGGTCAAACATCTCCCATGCACAAAAATAATCTCAAGATAGATGAGAAACAAATATAAATACCAGAGCTATGAGAGTCACGGATGAGAAAATTAAAACAGACTTAAAGTCCTTTTCCAAAGACATACACTGACTGCCAAATATAATAAAGGAATCACATAAACTAGAAAGTTAAAAAATGGGATTTTTTTTTTCATTTTTAACTCATGCAAAATATACTGAACCAAAGGGAATATACTCCAGTACTGTGTTGCTAACATAATACTTTTAACATGATAGTAGTTTTTATCCTACCTTTGATGATTTAGGCTGTGTGCTTTAGACTACTGGGATTTTAGGTTCTCTTTTTGAGACACACGACATAATCTAGAGGCTACACAAGAAGGATTTGAGGCAGAAACCTCAATAAGAGAGTGAGGAGTTACCTCAACTCATTTATAATAGATTTAAGAAATCTCTACTTGACATACTACTTAGGGTTGCAGGCTGAAACAGCCTATCATGAGAAGAAGCAGATAATGCTATCCTAAGGTTATGGAATTGGCAGTCATTGACTGTGGTTTGAGAGGGCCAAATAAATAGTGGTCTGAGACTACCTTATATTTTCAATTTTAATGCTCATCTTGTATTATTATGATAGGTATTAGCCTAGTGGTCATGGTTCTGCCTTTTTGAAAGTGTTATTGAATGTTATACCCTATCACCAATTCCTGCTGTTTGTGTAACTAATATCCACTTTAAAGTTTAATATGTATGTCAACTATTCGTGTATTGTGATCTGAAGTTTACTTACACATGTATACTTTCCTTTTCTTGACAGCACTTTAAATTCTATACCACTTGCTAAATCAATGACACTATCAATAGAATTGCCACAAATGCTTGTGTATAAGAAGAGTTTGTCAGCATGTTTTTATGCAGCTTTTTGTGGTGAAATTAAGTGCCTCAGCTGATATTCGGTTCGGCTTATACCCGAGAATATATGGTACCTTATGCTTCAGGGTCATGATTTGTCTTTTTTCTATTATAAAGTGATAATGGTATCTCTAAAGTCAACCAGAGACATACATAAGCCATACATATGCATGATTTTGTATTATCATTCAAGTGTAGGCAATCTAAGGACAACTAGTTCTTATAACATGTTCTTACTTGATACTTGCCCTAGTGAACCAATCATGAAGATATGGGTATTATGCAAAGTCAAAGTGCACCACATAAATTGTTCCTGTAGCTTCCAGGAACAATTTTGTCTGTATGTCTGAAGACTTGTCTTAAAATAAACAGTCAACTAAAAGAGACATCAATTAAGTCTACATGAAAGAAACACACCAGTCTGCGTGACGCAATAATTTTAAACAAAATTCCATATTCAAAGGAGGTAATGAAATGAGTTCAAAAATTTAGCATCCAGTTTACAATGGCCTACAGACAACAGTGAAGCCCAAAATCCATATGCATGGTCCACAAATGGATTAAATATTGGAGACTCTCTTCTGACTACAGTCAAGGCATTTAAACACTTTGTTATTAGACAGAGAATGTGGCAAAGTTGATTATAACATGTTTTTAGGTTACAATGCAATAGCATCATTTTATTTCCTTTTCATTTTTAAACATTTGATCCTTTCCTTTTGATTAAAGTTTTTATATATTTTGTCTAGCTTTCTTCCTGTTAGTGTTTGTATGATTTTCTGTATATAATAACTAGGATAGGTAAACCTATACAGATAGTAGCCGGATTAATAATTACTTCAGGAAATAGAAGAAGGCACTTGTAGTTCACACCAGGGAGTACAAAAGGAAAATTTCTAAAATTGATGATGATTGCACAACTTATCTAAATATGGATGAACAATTAAATTGTATGATATGTGAAGTATATGCTGATAAAACCATTTTAGATGCTCTTTTCAAACCTACTCTTAAGATTGCAAATCAACATATCAATTGTGAAAATTAATTTATGTTTCAATACTAAAAATGATTACCGTTATTAGCCAGTTTCATCTTCTGGGCATAGGGAGGCAAGCAGAAGTATATTCATTAAAATGGTTTCTAGTTCTAAAAAGAAAAAAAACTGATAACAATATAATGTTCAAAATTAAATGAGTGTAATAGAGATAAATTTCAATGTCAGTATGCTGAATGAAGCACTCAACTGTAGAAATATACCTACAATGTAAAGTCCTTTGTGTAAATGTAAAGAAATCACAAATAAGAGGTATGTAGTGAATTACTCCATTACATCTTTAGTCTCCCTCCCAAAGTTTTTTGCTTTGGGAATTTTTTGCATGTATTTTTATTTCGTTCAAGAACATAAGGAGGGCTGAGCCCCAGTGGCATAGTGATTGTGCGCAGGACTGCGGCTGACAGGGATGGAGATTCAATTCTAGCAGTGGGGCTGAGCCTCCTACTCCCACTGCTGGAGAGCAGTGATTGCCTGCCCCCCCCCCAAAAAAAAAAAAGAACATAAGGAGAAATTGAAAATTCTATGTGTGGCTAAATATATGTGTTTCCCCTCATGTAAACTAACAGAAAGTATATTGTTAGCCACTGAATTGGACTCTTGTTAATTTGAATTAAGTAAATTGTCTATGTGGTTATTTTTGGTGGTGATTATTGTAGCATGATAATCTTTCTCAAAAGTTTCCAGAAGGCAGTCTTCATGTCCTTGTTCTTCAGACTGTAGATCATGGGATTTAGGGTCGGTGGCACAACAGTGTAGAAGACAGACACCAGCAGATCCCAAATGGAAGGGACCTCGGACACTGGCTTCAGGTAGGCTACAGAACCCGTCGTAAGGAAAACAGTAACAACTACCAGGTGAGGAATGCAGGTAGAAAAGGCTTTTGACCTGCTTTCCACTGAAGAAATTCTTAGAACGGTGGAGAAGATGTGAATGTATGAAACCATAATGGAAATGAAACACACAAATCCTAATGATGTTGTGACAATTATGGCTCCAATCTCTGCAAGATACTTGTTTGAACAGGAGAGTTTGAGTAAAGATGGGATTTCACAGAAGAACTGATGGACAAAATTTGACCCACAAAATGGTAATGAAAAAGTCACAGATGTATTCAAGAACCCAGAGACAACCCCACTGAGCCATGAGGCCACCACCATTGTCTCACAAGCCCCCTTTTTCATGATTACTTGATAATGTAGGGGGTAGCAAATGGCTACATATCGATCATAGGACATGACCGTGAGCAAGGCCAACTCAGTACAAGCAAATAGAACAACAAAAAAGACCTGTGCCACACACCCCAGAAAAGATATGGTACTGTTTTGGGTCAGGGAATGAAAGATAGCCTTGGGAAGTGTGACAGAGATGAAGCAGAGATCTAGCAATGACAAGGTCTTCAGAAAGAAGTACATGGGACTGTTGAGGTGCTGGTCTAGGGTGGTGAGAATAATGATGGTGAGGTTGCCAAGCAGAGCGATTAAGTAAATGAGGAAGAAGAGCATTGCATGCATGATTTGGTAAGCCCTGATATCTGAAAATCCCATCAGGATGAACTCAGTCACCAATGAAGTCAGGTTGACCATGATACTCCTCTCTCTGAGGTCTGGCAAAAAGAAAAACATATTGCTGTTATTATTATATTTTTACTCCTGAATATGTTGGTTGCACTGTTTGAAATTTAAATTGTTCATTTCTCTTTAAATAATATAGCACAATTTTTGTATAGAGATATGATAAACAAATATAATATTGATTTTCTGAATTTTATTTTATTTTTGAACTACAAATATATTAGATGAAATGGGAGGGTTAATTCATTTTTTTAAACACAAAATCTAAATAAAAATGATAGAGACTTGCATAATGTGAACCAAAAAACATAGGGAAATGGATCGCCTGCTTTTCCAATTCTATTAATGTGCAGCTACATGAGGAGAACAATTTCCGACACCTAACTTATTTCCATCTGGTTGGTCTGACTCACAGAAACCCTGTAGTACCACATAGACCTGCCCATCTGGAATTCCAAGACTGCAGATGCTATTGGGAACAGATCGTCTCATCTTTCTCCTGCTGGTGGGTTTGCACTGCTAACCTCCAGCCATGAGGGTTCCTTTCAAATGTGTATAAAAAAGAATAATTCATAGTCAATTCCTCTGACCACTTGGGTACATCTCTGTTTCATCCCTTGAAGTGCTATAATTATTAAAATTATAATGTAATATATTATAAATTATTATTATATTATTATAATTATTTTTGTGTTATGAATTACTTTATCAAATATATGAATTGAAATTTAAAATGATTTCAAGAAAAGTTATTTATGTTGACTTTATTCTACCCAGAAACATCCACATACTCTTCGTACTTCAGTGGAAGAGTCCACTCCATTTTAATGGGATAGACACATTGATTTGCATGCTTAGAATGCCTTTCCTTCTTTATATTCTATAATTATGTACTTTGTAGCATATTGATTCCATTTTCTTGAAGGAAAAATCAAATAAATATGATAAATGTAAGAATTATGAGGCTAGGTATATTATTCTACAAGTATAGTCAAGTTTCAATATTCTACTTGGCATTCCGTCAAAATGAAAAAGTACTTGTTTTGATTATGCTAATGAGGAAAATAACATTTGCTAGGAGTAATACTCTGGAGTTAGATCATCTAATGTTTTATTACTTGAACTTTTTAGGTTCATAATTTATAACCTTCTGACTCATCATTATTCTTCTTTAAAAATTGATGCATACATTATTTTGTTTGTGTATAGTACAGATAGGGGTAAAATTACTCAGTAATCACCTTTAGTACAAGGATTGGTGGTTATGCATTGTGCTTCTAAGTTTAAGGTCAGAAGTTCAAAACCACCAGTTAGTTTCCTCAGAGAAATATAAGGCATTTCTATTCCCATAGGAAGTTACAGTTGGGGATACTCCCAGGGCTGTTATACCCGGTTGAATATGGTTGTTATGTCATAATTTGCTTGATGGCCATGAATCTGGTTTGATGTTATTGTAATCCAGCCCTGTCATATGTCATATAATGTCATATAATGGGGGTTTGCATTTTTCTATCATGCTGGTAGCTATAACACCAGTATTTCAATACCACCAGGTTTGCTCATGTAGAAACTGCCAATAGAGTCTCCAGACTAAGATGTTGAAGAAATTCTGACAATGTGTTTCTCAAATTAGTAAGAGAGAAGATTATGGAGTATATATAACAGGACATTATTCATTAAAACGCTGAAAGAAGAGTCATATAGTGAGTTTAAAGGATCAAGAAAATATCCTTTACAGAATTCAGCTTTTGCTCTATTATGTACAAGGTTTCCAAAAGCAGGCCCTAGCTGGGTGGCAAATGACATACACACAAAAAATATGAGTATGACAATGTACGTAGTATTACATAAAATACTTAAAGAATTGTAAGTATGATAATGCATCACATCAGCATATTTACTAGAGTAAGTTATAATAACCACCATTTTTTCCAACTTTTGATAATGTAATATTTTAAAACTTATTTTAGAGTATTACTTATTATCAGAAAACCTAACTTGGAAATATCAAAATAGAAAAAGAGACTTCTGGATAAATGAGAGCTGGAAGACTTCATAAAGCAGAATAGTCCTGGGCTTCTCCAACATAAACAATTATGTAAAGAAGGGTGACATAGTCTGAGAGTGATTGAATCCTGTTACCGCTCCAAAGTCTCTCAAATATCCCTACCATTTTTGCACATGTTTTAATGATTGCCTACACTCCTTTTTCTAGAGTAGTTATTCTTATTTGTATCTCCAAACTTCTACCACACCCAAAATGTTTGTTCATATGTTCTCTTGAATAGAACATGTAGGTTATCTCCTTTGTTGGGATAGAATAAAAGTTTATATGCCATTAAGTTGTAATATGCTAAATATTAGTAAATCATTCTTCAGCTGGGATATTGTTCAAAATCTACTGAAAAGCAAGTAAAGACACATTACAAAATATGGACTAATTAATATTATTAATATTTGAGGCAGGGTAAATTCTGAATATTTCTATTTTTAAAGCAAAATTGTTCTATTTTCTTAAATATGATGAGTACTTCATTTACTGCACAGTAAAACCTATAAAAGTCCGTACCTATATAAGGTGAGAATCAGTCACACAAGAATAATTAAAATATTTTCCACTAAAGCAAGCATCAGAAGAACAGAGAGACTGAAATCTTTCAGTGACAGAGATTTATGTAACTACCTCTTCAACTTTTAACTCTCACAGACTTTAAAATATATATTTTATGAACACTAATATATAAAACTTACATACAAAATGTATGTGCATATATACATAATGAATACCCATGTAAATATTGAATTGTAGGTCTATATGTGATATTTTTGCTACATTTGAAATTGGAGAAAATATGATTTTTAACAAATATTATTAGCGAGTGCATATTTAATGGCAGCTACACAAAATAAATCACAGCTCAACCTTCAGTCCAAGGATTTGAGGCTTTGTATCTGTTCCTGTAGAAGTAGAATTGTGTTCTTAAATGACAGGCACTCTCTTTGAATCTACATTTCTTCTCAAGAGTTACATGTTGGTTTGCTGACAACAAAGCCAAGAGTTCAAAGACACCAGGTTCTCCATGGGTAAGGAATGAAATCTTAATATTCCTGTGAAGATTTACAGTCTTGTGAAAAACCAGGGGACAATTCTCCTACCTGATGTTTTGGCTGAGCCTGAAATTGGCTTGAAGGCAGTGAGTTTCTTTTGAGTTCTCAATATCTCAATATAAAATGCAATATGCTTATAGGTATGTGTATGGTTACCTTGTAGGGCAGCTCATTGATATTTAGTTACTAAAATATTTTGTAATTGATACCTTCACTTAATGCAAAGAAACATGGTTTATCTTATGAAATTGCAATATTTCTTTAGCATGCATATGTTTAGCAAAGTTTTAAAATTCACTGGTTTCCTCCACAGTGCATCATATTCCAGGTGGGGCGGTGGTTACGGTTAGCTTGTGGGCTATATGGTTGGCAGCTCAACACCTCCTGCTGCTCCATGGGAGGAAGGCCGGGCAATCTGATCCCATAAACAGGTACAGCCTCGAAAACCCACAGGTGGTCCCGGTGGGTCAGCATTGACTCGATGGGTTGATTTTAGATGCTTTATGGTACAGAGGTGATTGCCCTAGTTTTTTCTTGCATAAGATATTTTCTCCTAGTGAGAAGCTGTAATGTACATACAGATTTTGCATGTCTTTTCATAATTGTATTGTGTCAGTGTGCATTTGTGTTAGATGTGTGTCTGTGCAGTCAAAGTTGCCAAGACCTTAAGAAAATTTAGATTATTATCTTCAAATAGCCTTGAATTGAATCCCAGGAATCTGAGAGATTTTTGTTCATGACTTACAAAAAAAATAAAAGAGTGGTACAAACTAATGGTGCTATAGCAATTTTTAAAATGTAATTCTTTTTAATTTTATGAGATTCTGTATTTATGAAATTAAGTATGTAGGGGAAATTTCAAAATCATAATTGCTAGTAACTGACAAGGGTAAGGGGAAAATGGTTTGTGCTAAAAATTACATTTTTAGCTTGACTTAAATAATGAAGAAGAAGACAGCAATAATGTTAGTGAAGAAGGGTAAGGAAAATAATGAATTTGTAAGTATCTAATTTTTATCTTGAAACAGGTAGCTAAGCAAGAGAAAAGTCAGTTTCAGTGGAGGGGAATAAAGTGAAAGCAACAATTCAGTGTTCCTGACATTACCTAGCTCTTAGGAGGTGACCTACCCTGGGATACAGAATAGGTTTGAAACTTCACAGAAAGGTTAAAAATCCAGGAAACTCCAAAATCAATAAGAACTATCTCTTTCTGTGAATGAAATGGTGGGCTTCCTCATCACATTATAATTTGCCCCATTCATCTCTCCCTTACACTCTAGATTCTCAAGCATATAAAAAAATTAATGGAGAGAATCAGAACACAGTAGTCTAACAGTCACACCATACCAGACACTCAAAATTCCACATGACTCATTATCAAAACCTGGGGGGTGGGGAAGGAGATGATTATTTCCTCCTTATAATGGCTTAAAAAGATGTACATTTAAAATATCAAAAAACAATGGAAATATCATACATTTGATTTGACTGTGCTACTAACTAGATAAAGACTTAAGGAAACACTTCAGCAACAATTTATTAACTCAATAATAAAAATAGAGGTACTGATGCCTAATTTAGGGAATGATAATAAAGAATTGGGGCAAAAATAATGTGCACAAAAATATTTTGAAGTAGTGCAACACAGAATAAAAGTGAGCAAAAAGGTCGATAAGAAGAGTGCTTCTGATTCAGAAACGTTCATGAGCACAGAAGCATTCACTTACCTGAGCATATGTTCCTTGTCTTAGCTCAAAACTTTATAGTTTGATTTCAAGCTTTCATCTTTTAAAATAGTACTAGAAATTTTTACTTTTGTATTGTATGGCATACAGTCTTTTACCTTCCCCTATTCTAAAAAGTACCAGGAAGGATATATTGAATGGGTTGAGATATGTCCATACACTCTAATATTCTCCCAGTATTCTATGACTGAAGAAAGCCAGAGCATCTGTCCAGAGATTCAAATCTGAAAGCATGTCATGTACCATTTTAATAAGGAAAGGAATTCTGTGACAGTATTACAGAAATCAAAAATATCCTTTGGAGACATAAAACACAATGGTTTAGTCTTATCCAACTCAGGAGAATTGCTTCTAATTTATCCCCTAAACACTTATTTTTCTTGAACAAAATTTGTGGAGGCAAAAGCAAGATTTCTAAATTAGATTCATCCCTTGTTGAAAGAAAACTCTGTAGGGATTTCTTTTTATTCCTGCATTGTTACATACAAATGTAGAGGTTGAGAATATAATGAAGGTTAAATATAAGATTTATTGCATACTTGCTAATATTCAATTTTATGTATTTCAGTTAGAATCTAATGCTTCCTTGGCTTTGCAAAAATTATATCATGCTATCTTGAGCTTCTTTTCTATCTCCAAGTTCATATTTCTCTTTTCATAAGATATGCTGTGGAGAATGCACTCCCTTGCCCATCTCATTTCTGTGTGACTGGTTCATATGTTGACAGCCCATATGGTGTGCCAGCCCTGCGATCTGCCTAGCTGCAGGGGAACTTGGATCCACCGGACTCTGCACCACCAGCCTGTGACTCCCAGCATCTCTCTTTATCCTCCTGCTTCATTGGTTGGCATGCATGTTGTGTTAGTCTGGATAGACTAGAGGAACAAATTCCATAGACACGCATATAGATATAAGGTAAAGGTTTATATACAAAAGGAACAGGACATTGAGCCCAGTCCAATTCAAAGTTATAAGTCCGATAGTAGCCCATATGCCTGAAATCAATCTATAAAGTCTCCTTCTGAAAAAAAAGAAAAGTCTCCTTCCGACTCACGAAGTCACAGGTCAGTGGGTGCAGAATCCCAGAGCTGGCAGGGGTCTTCACATGGCTCCTCACTTCCAAGGCTCAGGGTCCATCAACAGCAGAAGCAACTCATTGCTGGCAGAGGTCTCCATGTGGCCACCCCAACTTCAGAGGTCTGGCTTCATCAGGGCAAAGCTGTGTGGTCTCTCTGCCAGCTCCTCCAGCTTCTCGGACATTGCCATCTTGTCTTGTCCATGACTCATCATCTCTGAGACTAACTCCCAACAACCAGGGAGATAGATTCTCATCTCCACGAGGGAAATATTGTGAGATTTCCCAAAAATCTCAGGAGAAAGCCATGCCCACATGGAGGCCTCATTGGCTACTCAAGGCTATCTCCAGATTAACAGGCTAGACTCCACCCCTACATTTCAATCATAAAATTAACATAACACATGACTGACACACAAGTGTTTCCAGGGGGCTCCAGTTGGCATCTGTGTTGGAGTGGGCTGATCTGAGGGAATTCCTTACAAGGTTAATCCATGTATGTATTCAGCAAATGGAATTTGGGCTTTCAAGGTAATTCATAGTTTTCTGTAAACCAGTTGCTCTGAATTTAAACTCTTGAGCAATTACATTTTCTACTCTTCAAAGTGAAGCACCGTCTGATTTCTTTTCAGCTTTGTTATTATTTTTTTCCCTTTGGGTTTTGTACTTTTCATTTATTTTAATTGTTTTTTTCTTAGTTCTATCCCATGTCTTCTTCCTGTGTGACCTCTAGTTCCCACTTTACTTGGGTGGGGGGGGGGTATCACTGCCTCTGGTGGTCATGGGTGCTACCCAGTGCTGCTCCTGAGAGCAGCCGCTGGATTTGAAACACCAAGCCCACAGGCCGCAGTCCACACTCAACTACTTACGCCACTGGGGCTCAACCCTGGCTCCCACTTTTAAATGCACACACCTACCAGGCAAAATCAAGTAGATCTGTGAATGTGAACACATACCCCCAAATTAGAATTGTTATTGCTGCTTTAAACAAAATGTGTTTATTTTTTTCCTCCAAATGCACAGAATAACCCAACTTGGTACTGCCATAGCAATAAGACCCAACCTCCATACCCAAAGTACACCTTATCTTTTGTTTTTTGCTTCTCTTTTCTGAGCATTTGAATTTTTCTTTCTTTTCCTCCTTGTCTTTTTCTATCTTCTTTTGTCTTCTTCTCCTTATCTCATTTGCCTTCCAACTCTCTTTTTCCCTTACTGTTAAAATAAAAAATGATTTTGTATATATATTTCCATGCCATTTGTCTTGCCATTTTGTCTTAGAGTGGTGAATTGAGTTTTGTAGTGATGCTGGAGCTTTACCACTGGAGTTAAGTAGGGTTGTCCAAAATAAGCAGTTTTCAGTAGTTCTTATAGACGAAACTGTCTGTAGAAACTAAACTGTCAACTTCTTAGGAATTAGTTATTGAAAACCTTATAGATATCATCAAAGCATTGTCTGATGCTGACAATATAATGAATTATAAAAGAAAACCATTGTGAGCATTACTGCCAGAAGGTGTACCCCTCAAGTCAGTGGCAGTTGAGCTAGTGTGGACCATAAAGTTTTATATCAAAGACATTAGTGAGCTAGAATGGACTGGTATTGACCCTTTTGAATCAAACCATCATATGGTTTATTATGCCTATAATGACTCATTCATGAGGAATGGTTTTGCATTCATCATCTGAAAGAATATTCAAGGTCTGTTTTGAAGTACAGAGCTGTCTTTTATAGAATTTTATCTATCCACCTCCGAAGAAATCTATTCAATACAAGTATTTTTTCAAATTCATTCAAAACCACAAAAACTAGTGGCGAAGAATTTGAAAAATTCTGCCCACCTCTTCAGTCTGAAATTTATAAAGCATGCAATGAGGATGCATTGATAGTTATTGATGACTGCAATGAAAAAGTTGGAAAGGAGAAAAGAAGGGTAATTAGAAAATATGGCCTCTGTGATAGAAATATAGTTGGAAATTGCATGATAAAATTTTGCAAGAACAACATCTCTTATTTCCAAAAGCCTATTTTCAATAACACAAAAGCAAACAATACATATGGACTTCTCAAGATGGGATTCACAGAAATCAAAATGACCACATTTTAGAGAAAAGACAGTGAAGCTGCTCAAGATCAGCAGTTAAAACAAGACCCGGGGATGGTTGTGGAATAGACCAGCTAATGTTCATATGGAAGCTCAGTTTAAAGCTGAAGAAAACGAAAACAAATCCACAAGAGTCAAAATGTGATCCTGAGTATGACCCATCTGAATTCCAAGACCTTCTCAATAATAGATTTCCTGCATGGGCAATTAATGACAGAGAACTTGAGGAACTGTGGGATGACATCAATTACATCACCCATGAAAGGAATATAAGGCCAGTAATGAAAAAGGAATGAAACAGAAAAAAAAATGCATTGTCAGAAGAGACTCAAATTTGCTCTTAATTGTAGATTAGGTGAGGCAGATGGAAGAAATACTGAAGTTCAAGAAGAGAAAATTTCAAAGACCAAACATTAAAATGAACTGGAAGGACCTAGATTTAGAAAATTAAAAAAGAAGAACACTCACAGCATATCTTAAACTGAAAGAACACAAGAAAAAAATCATGCCTAACGGTGCAACATTGAATGTTCTATGGGCGAAATACGGAATGATGCAGGTTGCATCATAAGTAGGTGGCAATAATACACAGAGTCACAGTAAAGAACTGCCGACATTCCACCATTTCAAGAGGCAGCACAGAACAAGAACCAGTGGTACTGATGCAAGAATTTCCAGCTAAACTGAGAGCATTAGCCAAAAAGAAGACTGAGAAATGATGAAATGCAAATTGAAATTTTTTAAGAAGCTGAAGAAGTATTGGAAGCACTCACTATGGTTGGAAATTTAGAAGACAGATAATTGATCAACTAATGTGTCAGTCTGGGTAGATGAGAGAAACAAACCCATAGAAAGTCATGTATACGAGAGTTTTATATAAAGGATAAATGTACATTAAGAAAGCACCTCAACCTTGTGCAGTCCAAACCCTAAGTCTGATATTGGCTCATATGTCCCACACCAATTTATAAAGTTCTCTTCAGATTCATGAAATGCATGCAATGATGCTGAATGCATGGTTACCACAGACCAGTGGATAGAACGTCCTTGGATCCAGTGGTGGTGCAGGCATCTCAGAGCTGGCCGGGGTCTCCATATGGTTTCTCTAGTTCCCAGAGCACAGAAGCTATCAGCGAAGTGCTATGCGTCTTGCCAGTGAAGTGTCTCCATGGGAGTGCACTCAGAGAGAGAGACTGAGACTCTCCCAGATTCCAAGAAGGAAATACAGGAGCTTCCAGAATTCTCAGGAGAAGGCCATGCCCACACAGAAGCCTCATTGATTATATCTTGATTGACAGACCAGACTCCACCCTCCCCCTCCCACCCCCACCCCCCCGTAATCCTCAAATTGACAAATAATTATATAACTACCACATTACAGGAAAGGAGCCATATTTGTACCCATTCCAAATTAAAATGACCCAACATAATGCTTAAATTATAGAACCATATCATTGCTATCATACCGAAGTAAAATCTTTCTGAAGAGCATCCAAAATCCAATTTGTAGCAGTACATTTATAGGGAGTCGCCAGAGATTTAGGGGGATTTAGATTCAGAAGATGTGGAACAAGGGATATTATTGCTAATGCCAAATGAATCTTAGCAGAAAATAACAGAAAGATATTTTATTGTACTTTATTGAGTATGCAAAGGTATTTGGCTCTGTGGATCATAAAAACTATCCATATGTTGAAATGAAAGAGAATTCCAGAACTCTTTATGGTACTTATATGGAACCTGTACATGGTCAAGAAGACAGTCTGGGAAGAGAACATAGGAATACTGCATGTTTAAGAGCAGTGTCTTACAATTGCATGCTTTCACCATACTTCATCTGTGTTGGAGATGCTTCAGCTGCCCTATACCATACAGTAGAGTTCCCATCTATCTGGCTTGGAGATTCTGCTGATAAGAATTGCCTGTGACCACAGATCATGAGTTTCCTTTTACAAGCAGATCCATCAACATCCCTTACCTTCTCGCAGTGTTATAAGAAGCAGAGCCATCAACATTCTATACATAAGAATGGGAGGAAATGTGCTTATTCATACCATGTAAAGGAACTTCCCATTGTCTGGAGAAAATAAAAGTTTGGGTTAAAATAAACTCAGGGCACAGTGCAGCTCAGAGGAGCGATGGCTGTTGCCCTCCAGATCCCATCTCTGTGATCTCTTTCTTTCTTTCTCGTCTGCATCCTCCAATCTCGGAAACCCGAGGTGAAATGATGGCAGGCCCTGTCAAATCTGTAAGCTGACAAAGTAATCAAAGAAGCTGAACTCAATGAAAAATAACTTGACATAAGTATTAGAATTTTTTTAATAACCTGTGATATATGCAGATGACACAGCTCTGCCTGCTCAAAGTGAGGACTTAAAGCACTTGCTGATGAAAACAAGGTTTGCAGCCTTCAATGTGGATTGCAATTCAATGTATAAAAGACTAAAGTCCTCACAGCTGGACCAATAGGCAACATTATGATAAATGGAGAAAAGTTAAAGCTGTCAAGGATGTTGCTTGAAACCATGAACAAATGAATGCTCATAGAAGCAGCAGTCAAGATATCAAAAGACTTGTTGCATTGGGTAAATCGGCACAGGATCGCTAAATTATTGAAAAGTAAGGATGGTATTTTGAGGGTGACCAAAGTACCATTTGACCCAAGCCATGGTACTTTCAATTTCCTCAGACGTATGTGAAATTTGGGTATTGAATAAAGCAAACTGAAGAACAACACTGCACTGCAAGTATGGTTTTGGTGATGAAGGTTGAAAGTGCCATAGAATGCCAGAAGACCCAACAAATCTGATTTGAAAAGAGAACAGCCAGAACATTACTTGGCTGTAAGACTGTCAAGACATTGTCTTATGTGTGTTGGATATGTGGTTAGGATCCACTATTCACTAGATGACTAGATGACTAGAGAAGGTCATCATGCTTAGTGCAATAGAGGGATAATGAGTAAAAGAAAGATTCTTTTTTTATTTGGGGGGGGGGGGCTCCTGTGGTCATGGGAGCTACCTGGTGCTGCTTCTGTGAGTGGCCGCTGGATTTGAACTGCCAAGCCTGTGGGCTGTAGTCCCACACTCAACCACTTACGCCACTGGGGCTCAGCCCAAACGAAGGGTTCTTAACAAGATAGATTTATTCAGAGACTGTAGCCAGTGGGCTTAATAAAGGGTCGATTGTAAGAATAAAGCAGAACTGAGCAATGTTTTGTTTTATTGTACATAGGGAAGTCAGAAAAGACACAGTCATATCTAACAAAAAAAGAAATACAAATCATTTTCTTCTGATCTGATTATTTGTTTTTTGGTTTTCTCCTTCTCCTTCTTTATTCTCCTTTCTCTTATTTTTCACATGAAATATATTTAATAATGCCTATTATTTATTATTATCCCTCTTAAGTTATATTTCCCCAATTTTTATAGTATTGGGTGTTATTGGATATCCTGTTATTATTATTAATAAGTTTATTCTCTGTTTTCTTGCCACTTTTTCTGCTTTAGTTCTATCTTGTCAAATGGGAAAGATTTTACTATTCTCTTTGTTTTGAGATTACTTATGGTCAAAAAGTGAGGGTAATAGTGGTGGCCTGTGGTATTTAGATGATTTTATGTCAACTTGAATTTTTATGAAAATGTAGGGGTGGAAGCCAACGTGTCAATCAGGTTACAGCCTAATGATGCCTTCTTGAGGGGCTGGCCTTCTTATAAGCAAAGGATGTGAGAACCTCATTGTTCACTTTTTGTGCTTTCACCTTCGTGCTTGTTAGAACTCTGCTTGTCTTGAGGAGTGGATTCATGTGGAGAGCCCAATTCTGAGAGCTCTTGACACCCGGACATGTTCTCAGGGACCTTGGAGCCACATGACTGAGCACTCATGAG